>CM014730.1:60256543-60553243 GCA_004329165.1 Spatholobus suberectus | reverse complement strand
CTTGTGAAGTGGTGAAGCATCCCATTTCCATCCCATCTATTCAGCAATCCTCTTTGAGAGAAAGAGAGAGTGATAGAATGAGAGAGTTCTTGCATTCCTTTTTGAGAAAAAGAGAGTTCTATTTTTCACCACACTTTGTGAGAATTGAAAGATAGCCATCCGAGAAGGGTGAGATTCTTTGAGTGATCCTCTTGACAAAGAGAGACGACTAGTTGTAATCCTACTTTTATAGTGGAGATCTTTTACTGGATTAGACCCCATGGTTTTTCCTTACTCACAATGACAAGGTTTTCATCTATTCTTCTACTCTCTACACTTATTTTTGCTTCCACATAGTGCCTATTTTGCATTCACAAAGGAGGGAATTTGATATGTTAATTCCAACAGCTTATCGACATTAAGTTGCTTTTTCTTGCCACCTCCAGTCACAGAAAAAACCATGTAAACACCAAAAAAAAGAGAGTGAATAAACACAAATATAAAAGCAACAAAGGGTTTTTCAATCCAAGTTGAAGTCACAACAAAGGATCTTCTTTTTACCAGCATTGGCTTCTTTCTCTGCTTTTATCTTCTCATTTGCAATGGCAGTTACCGAAGATGCAATAACTTTGACATCTACCCCTTTTAGAGAAGTCATTGATAGTCTCATTACTGCCTTCAGCAAGCCGATATAATGATAACTTTTCTGCATTCATCAAAACGAAAATTAGGATGTCCTTTTGACATATTTAAGAATGGAGGAAAGCAAGAGAATTTAGCTGACCTCAAAAGGACGAAGCTTGTGTGAGATGAGCTCTGCATACTCCAAGAAATCACTTTTAGATTTTGGTATAAAAATGTCAAGGTTCTTTTCCATCTTTTCCCCCACCAAACAATTCCTTAGTGGACTTATAGTCTGCTTCTTCAACTAATCTGTGATAGAGAATAGAGAGTAAATTAAATACGACGGTAGGCTGCTTTATCTAAATTAGCAATCTGCTTCTTTTAAATGGTGTAGTCATTCAGAGGCTATAACAATCATAACATAGTAAAAGAAAAACAATTTATCAATGACATTACTTAAACATCAAAATTAATACCAGTGAATGGAGAACAAATATGCCATCCCACCACTCAAAACACTTTGCAAACCATAAATATAGAGTAGGCTTCTTAGCAAAGTTCTATTGTAGAACGGTCCAATAACAGGTGGCCCAATAGGTCCAACAATAATCGCTAAGATAGATTGTAATACCATCTTAGAATTTGGGTTTTGGCCTAGCTTAACCCCATAAGTTAGCTCATGAGGTGAGGTTTGCCCCCTACTTATATGCACTGTTTTTGCCATATCACTAGTTGATGTAGGATTTCAAACAAATAGAAAGGAAAAGGGAAAGGACAGGAGTTAATGTAAAATCCTGTATAAACTTCCACCTTTTCTGATTCTCTTTGTTATGAGCATTTGTGAGTGGTGATGTCCAGACAAAGTATCCACCTGGTTTTAGAAGTCTATCAGCTTCAATCAGGATAATGCCATCTATATCATGTAATATGAATGTTAATAAATCACACAGTGGTAAAATATTAATAAACATTCTACATAAATCAAAGTTATGGTTCTGAAGTGAGATCAAAATTTTCAGAGTTTATGTTCTAAAATAAAGGGGAGGGGGTAAATAAATAGAATAAAGGCAGGTTAAAGGATTAGATTCAATGACTTCACATAGAAATCAGAAGGAAGAGTTTCAAAAGTTAACCCCAGTTTGTTGGATACTTCACCAAGTATGGCCAATAAACATTAAAGTGTCTACTTATTTTAATAGATGTAATATTGGGAAACTTCATGTAAGAAAGAACTAAATAGGGATATTTTTCCTGAAGTATACGCCACATAAATTTTCTTAATTCTGCCCTGCAAAAATTTTGGTACATCAGAAGCAAATACAGAATGCACCCAATGACTTGTAGGCATTCCAGATAGAAGCTTATTAGTTCAAGTGATATATATGGTTCAAAACACTACTTTTCTCATCAGAATGGGAAAGAGCTAGATATTTAGCTTACTTGAAAGTTGAAAGGGCCAGAAACAAAATTGAAGCCAGTCAACTGACATTATTTTTCCTTGGTCACAAAATAGTGTTGAATGTCTAAGTTCAATAGGGAAAAATTACAACACATATGTAGCCAGATCACAAAGCTCAGGTGTCTGCAATAATGGATAGTTACAATCACACCAAATTTCAAATTTTTTATCAAAATATGAGAAGTCAATGTACTAAACTTGAAAATACCAGAATCACATCCATGGCATATATTAAACCAAAGGCATACATTGAAGAACCAAGGAGTGGATTCTATTCTTATTTGATGACAACTAACTTCTTCCAATTACACATATAATGTATGATGTATCATCTAAATAGTCCAGAAAATAAATGTTTTTGTCAAATAAGTACAAAATATGATAGATGCATGTTGATCCAACACAAAGTAGCATAGATTGAAAGTTGAAAGATACCTTTCTGGTCCCAATCAATGCCACATCTTGCACAATGTAACATATCAAAGGATAGAGATGGATATGGAAACTGCTTTGAAGTGATAGAAGCAATCATTGCAGGAAGACCCCTCGTGAGAGTTAGCTGAACTGGACTGCCAGAAGGCTCATAGTTTGCAGTGCACATAGTTAAAATCTGACTGTCAAAGAGATGTGCTCCAAAGCTACCATAGCCACAACCTATGTCTCGTATAGTTTGAACCTGCAAGTTTTAGGATGCCAACATTCTCAATCAAATAAGATTTCAGGCAAGGAATATCACAGTCAGCCTTCATGAACTCAGTTCAGATCCAATGTGACGACATCCCATAAAAAAATTTAACAGAAGTCCCTCCAAGGCACTTTATAACTAACAATTTTAGACGGTATAAGTTTCGAACAGTTATGACATATAAGGTTACCATTGTATGCCCACAGTGAATATTTTTTAGAATATTCATTTGATAATTTGATCAAGATAGTTAATATTTATACATTTTCAATACTAGAATGTAGATACCAATTTCTTAATAGTAAAAACAGATGGCATTAAGTATGCTGAATTTGACAGCGAACTTGTATCAAATTAGTGAAATATGAGTTCAATGAATAAGGGCCATCATGAAAAATCAAGAAACAAACACTTGGTGTGCCTATTTCAAGAGAGAGCACAAATGTATTTACCCCTGCTTGTCTGAAGTAAGATTCATTTCAAAGCCTAATCATTCGGCAATTTGATGTGAGTAGTCTTCAACACCATCAAACATATGAAAGGCTGAGCGGAACGAAATTTGCTCTTCATCCAGCATCATCATCCTGTAATTAAATAACATATGAAAACTTTAGGAATCAAAAATAGCTGAAAGCGTAACAACAAGTAGGAGAAACATTCATATGCCACTTACCTCTTTGTCAAGCTTCCAGAAGAAAAAACCTGCTGTGCTGTGATCTTCACATTAGCACCCCAGATAACATCTTTTCCAGTAAGCCACCTAAAAGGAATTTTGTAATTCACTGGTGGCAGAACTAAACAATTCTGCCTAAGACTCAGATAAACTGCTTGGCATTTCTAATGAATAACTAACACCACTAAGGAAAGTTGTCAAGAACGCTCATAAACTATATGAAGAATGTTGTGTTGTATAATGTCCAAGGGTTAAATTTAGTCTTTTACAATATATCTTTCTGAAACTAAGTTTTACAAAATCTCCTAAGTGTATAACTATAAACGTTTGACCTTTCAAAAGCCTAAACATACTAAAACTTTTTAACAATATTTTCTGTTTTCTAAATAGTATATACACATAGTTTGTAAAATTTATTTGGCATCTTCAAAAACCGTAGAAAATTCAATTTAATCTCATTTTGTGGTTTCTCTTTAATCTTTCACTTTCACTTTGGAAAAAGATCCTCTTTAATTATGTGAAAACTGGATGAAAACGTTATGCCTCCACCCCACCATTTTGAAAAAGTTTGTGTCCGGCACAATGTGCAAGTTCTTAACCAAATATTAATCTTCACATTTCCTTAACCAAATAAACAAATTATTAAATGGAACCAAATAAACGAATTGAAACATGCATATACATACATATACATATGCATTTTAGAAACGGAGTCCGAATACAAAACTTGAACATTTTCGAAATGTATTTTAAATTACTTGGTTGTTCTAAAAATATCATTTACATAAAAATCATTTATGGTGAATATATTTATCTAATCTTTTCTTCAGTTCTCTTTTTTCAATATGACATCCAGATAAGATAAAAATACTTTATATTCTATCCTTTCCACTCCTCACCTTTTTTTTTTCTTTCAATTCCTTGTCCCTTACTTCCCTCCAAAGAATGGGTTAAGTTAATTGAAATCTCTCTCTCTTCTTTAAGATGATGCATACCATAAAAATATTATGCTCTGCAGCAAATATTATATTAGAACACCTAACATCACTTCTGAGTGTGTGTGAGATGTAAAATAGTGGGAGCCTACTGATTGTGCTGTCCTATACTTAAAATAAAACTACTTCCAGGACGATAATAAACAAGGAATGATCAATTATTGCATATGACTTCAGCAATAAAATAAATACATGAGACTTGAACAATGATATGCTGATTATTGAATGCGACATTGTACTTGATGCTTCTTTGTTCTGGCTTTGGCAACAATGTGGTGCTCTACATATGACCTTGGAGTAGGAGTGACATAGCAACAGAACAACAACAGTAGCAGAGTTGTTGCTGCAGAAATCCAAATTGATGTACTCAGGTAGCATGGCAATTAACATCAGTAGCAGATATGGTGCAGCAAGACAAACTTAATGACTAGATTTCATGCGAGAACTTTTCTGTCTCAGAATTGCATCACAAACCTTCACAGCATCTAGATTATCTTTGACATTATGCACCCTAACAATATTAGCTCCTCCCAGAATACCAGCTGTGACAGAAGCAATGGTAGCAGGATCCCTCTCAGCCGCAGCAGGACGAGAACAAATTTCACCTAATAATCTTTCTTGAGGGTTCAATCAGCATGGAGCATGAGAGATGGCCAAACTTCTTTTGGCAGTCTCTTCTCTGACATCAGGTAGTCCCATGAGGATGTCTAAATTGTGTTCAGTTTTTCTTTGAGAATCCAATGCCAGGGTCAATCATAATCCTCCATGCCGGGATTCCTGACACCTCTGCCTCTCTAACCCGTGAGTATAATTCTGATGATATCTCTTTACAAACATTATCATCTTTCAGGTTTTCACTATTCTGCATTGTACAAGGGTCCCCCCTCATGTGCATTGCAAAATAAGGAACACTGGTGACAGAACTAAACAATTATGAAGAAGAGAATGTCAATAACATACACTTTCCAACATACTTCTTAGTATTGGATGAATTTCATGTAGGTTCCACTGAAAAAGAAATAGACCTATGTTTTTTAACGTGACACACATGAAACTTACCTAATAACATGTTTTGAAAGAATGTATGAAAGAATGTTGGGTTCCTTAATGTGAACACCCAATTTCATCCGGGTAATTAAAAATAAAATACAAAAAAGTGAGAAAACATAAACATGAAAATGATATAAAAAAAAGATGAGAAGATTTAAAACATAAAAAGAAAAGGAAACAAATATAAAATAATTAAAAAAATCAAATTAAAAAAATCCATTCAGTTTGGTTTAATCCAAAATAGGATTCAAAATAATTTGGGTTTGTTTTTAAAAATGATGCAAACGAAAAAAAAGAGAAATGAAAAGCTCTAAAATAAATTCATAAAAACTAAAACAAAAATATCACAAGCACCTCTCACACAATAACAGACCAATTTTCATCCTCCCTAAAGGACAAAAAAGGCCTCTCTCCAAACTGCCCACAACAAGGCACACACTAGCAAACACTCATCTTGCACACAAAGAAAAAAGCAATCACCACACACTCACTCACATCACTCACCTGCACACACTTTCACAGTTTTTTCTTTCCTTCTCTCTCATATGTACCACTCTCTCACAGCACCTAATAACAAACTAGCCAAGCTACACACTCATTTTCTCTCTCATGTAACAGAAAAGGGGAGACACTAACCTCACCTTATAACACTCATTGATAGCTGAGTTGAGGTGGCTTTGGACAATAAAAGCATTCAAGGCCAAATGGATAAGTGGGTTGAGATGGGGAATCAAGAAGGGAAAGCCCAAGGTAGCAACCCAAGTCATACAACAGAGGAAGGAGCTTGTGCCATTGCCCAAAATGCTGAGGAAAATAGGGATCAGCTTACTGAAGAGTCCCGCACACCTCATGAGGTCAGGAAACATGTGAAACCACGTTGGCTCAAGGATTTCGTTATGATGTGAGGAAAATTGGGAGCACTAAGCCATAACCATTTCTGTTATTCAATTTGTGTTTTTGCTTTTTCATATTTTCTGTTATTTAAAAGAAAGCTGGTAGCTATATAAGCGGAGGTTGTATTTAGGGTTGTTTTATGCTAAATATAGAGAAACCCATTTTAGGAGTTGGGCAGGCACTGACTCAAAGAGTGCGATTTCTTATTTTCTTTTATTGTATCATTGGTGCTTTTGTTGAGAGCCATGAGGAATGAGGGCATCGCCGAAGCCATGAAAGCCATGGAAGCAAGCTTCAAGCAGCATGTTGACGAACAATTGGCCAAGTTTACGGTCGTGCTAGAACAATACATGGTTAATATTGAGGCTCGATTTGCTCAAATCACAAAGGAAGGCATGAAGGCAGAGGACAATTCAAGTGGAGGATCGACGTCTTCGACTAATATCTACTCTATTTTGAAGACATTACGAGTGCATGTACCGAGGTTTGACAGGAGTGATGTGGAGGACTAGATTTACAAATTGATAGATTCTTCTCACTTCATTGACTGGCCTTAGAGACACGACTAGTGGTGGCCTTCCACATGTATGGTGAAGCTTCAACCTGGTATTAGTGGATGGAAAAAGGGGGAGCTCTAATCAGTTGGGATGTTTTTCTCCAGGAGTTGGGAAAGCAGTTCAGCACCTCAATTTTTGACTTAGGACAAATCTTCAAATTGGTTTAAAAGGATACAGTGGCAAAATTTCGTGCTGAGTTTGAAGAACTAATGCTTCGAATCATAAGTGTTTTGGAGCCCACATTCATCAATTTTTTCATATGGGGTCTGAAGGTGGAAATCCGGCACGAGCTGATGATATCTCCACCCCTGAGCTTGAAAGACGCCATGGCCAAGGGCCAACTATTTGAGGGTAGAAATGAGGACTTTCGAGGACGACAATGGAGGGAAGGGTATAAAGTAATAGAGACACAAACACGCGGTAACTCTGATGATTCTTGCAAGGTCCAAAACTAAAATACATGGTACGGTGACTAGGACATCCTCATAACTGACAGGAACACAAGTCAAACCTACCAAAATGCCAATCAAACGCTTGTCTCCAGCAGAGATTTAGGAGGAAAGAGAGAAGGGACTATGTTTCAATTGTGGTGAGAAATACCATGTCAATAATAGATGCAAGAATAGGGTGTTGCTAATGTGTGGGGAGGAAGGGGACACTGAGGAGTAGGAAGGGATGGATATGGATCAAGTTGACAACATCGATAAGGAGTAACCCAAGGTAAGTCTCAATATCCTCTCGAATCCAGTTAATCCTCGCATCTTTAGAATATTGGCCAAGCATGGAGGAGAGACCTTATAGGTGCTCATAGATACTGGATGTAATAACTTCATCCAAGAGACATTAATCGAGAAACTTGGGCTTAAGTGGGAAACAACTCGAAGATTCAAGGTGTATATGGGGAATAGGTAGCATCTGGTTTGTTATAAGAAGTGTGTTGGGGTTGAATTACTTATGCAGGGACATCATTTTGAAGTGCATCTCTATGTGTTACCCATCTGGGGTTTAGATGTTGTTCTAAGGATGCATTAGTTAAGGGCTCTCGAGCCATGTGTGCATGATCATAATGAATTA
Source organism: Spatholobus suberectus (assembly GCA_004329165.1). NCBI lineage: Eukaryota > Viridiplantae > Streptophyta > Magnoliopsida > Fabales > Fabaceae > Spatholobus > Spatholobus suberectus. Next base: position 60,545,253 of record CM014730.1, on the reverse strand, counting down.
ACAATGGAGTTTCAATGAAAGGGAAAACAAGTGAAGCTAGCAGGTAACATGCAGTTAATAGCATGCTAAGTCACTTTCACCTAGTTTAGCACCTTGATTTTGGAGGATAATGTGAGAAGGGTGTACAAATTGACTATAACCCAAATCCAAGAGGAGCAAGATACTGATACCATGTTTTTCCACCATAAGGAAAGGGACTTTTGCATCGTCCCCAAAAGGTTTTTAAGAAACCAAAACAGTTGCCACCTATTCGCAACATTGACCACAAAATTCACTTATAGCTAGGGTTTGCGCCAGTGAGTGTAAGACTGTATCATTATGCCTATTTCTAGAAAGATGTAATGGAAAAGTTGGCGAAGGAAATGCTCGAGTGTGGGTTTATTTGACACAGAAACAGCTATACTCCTCTCCAGTGTTATTGGTGAGGAAGAAGGATGGGTCTTGGAGGTTTTGCATCGACTACCAAGCACTAAATAGGATCATCATTAGGGATCAATTCCTGATCCCAACTATTGATGAGCTTCTGGACGAATTAGGAGGGGCTGTGATCTTCTCTAAGTTAGACCTCCAGGTAGGTTATCATCAAATCAGGATTGATCGACGGGACATCCACAAGACAACCTTTAAAATCCACGATGGTCATTATGAATTTGTTGTGATGCCTTTTGGGTTATCAAATGCTTCGTCCACTTTTTAGGCAGCCATGAACGAGGTTTTCAGGCTATTTCTATGTTGGTTTGTGATTGTGTTCTTTGACAACATACTAGTCTATAGTTGAAGTCTAGAAAACCATGTACAATGTTTGAGTCAAATGTTGTAGTGCATTGCCAACAATGACTTTTATGTTAAGAGGAGTAAGTGCCAAATTTTTTATAGAACAATAGAATACTTGGGGCACCTAGTTTCGTGTGATGGGGTTACAGTTGACCCAACCAAGGTTGAAGCCATGATCAACTGGCCACAACCTAAGAATCTCAAACAGTTAAGAGGATTCTTCGGGCTCACCGAGTATTATCGAAGATTCCTGGTCCACTATCCCGCCGTGTAGGGGTGGCAAAACAATCTATTTATCCATCATCCATCCAATCCATCCACAAGTAAATCCATCTAATCCATCAATTACATAAAAAAATAATAATGGACTGAATCCAATCCATCTATTTAATTTTATGGATGGTTAGTGATCCATCCACTATTTTTTTAAAATCCATTGGATTACATTAAATAAAAAAATAAAATCCATTGGATAAAAAAAATAAAAAAGACATGCCTAATCATTTTTTTTTAAATAATTTGTTTTTTGGTCTTATAATTATATTTCCATTAAAAGATAAAAATTTTCTAATTAGATTTAAAAAATAATTTCTTAAACCTAAATGTAACATTCCGGGTGCTGACGAAAGTAGGGAGTGATTGCCGATGCAAAAGAGATGAGGCACAGACAAAGAGTGGTTCTTGGCAGGCTTCCAATGGGAGGGACACATGAATGAATCGAATACACATCAAAATGAAAGGAATCCAGAAGTTGTGTAGGTATGAGACTATACAGTTGAGAATAACTTAAAGCGGTCAGGCGTTACACTAAACGTTTATGATATAACTAGTTGGTGATTTAAATCTGCATCCTAGCTATTGTGTGAATTGTTAAAAATTATATTTAAATTTTGTCGATTCTCTCTACACAAAATTAGAGAGTTATTGAAATATGTTTTTATTTTGAATTATGGTAAAAAAATTTCAAGTATCTACATTTTGAAGATTTCTTGGTAGTTGTATTCCATTTTTCCTTGAACATAATTTTTGTGGTAACTTGAAAGAATATTATTTTAATACAACATAATTGGAGAGAGAGGGAGGAGAGAAAGAGTGGGAGAGAGGAGAGAGAGAGAGAGGTCAGAGAAAGAGAAGAGAGAAAGGACAGAGAGGGGGAGACAATATTTTAAAAATAAAAATTATTTAATTTTTAAAATATATTATTTTTGTGGATGGATTGGATATCCATCCATCAAAAAATTGTTAATGGATGGATTTGATTAGATTTTATTAAATGGATTATGGATGGATTGGATTTTTTAAATGAATTTTTAATGAATCAAAATGGATTAATGGATTATTTTCATCCAATCCATTATAATCCAATTAAGAATTTATCCGATCCATCCGTTTGCCACTTCTATCGTCGTGGCTGCCCCACTTACAAAGCTACTGAAGAAGGTCAACTTCAAATGGACAAAAGCAGCAATAAAGGCTTTTATGAAATTGAAAAAAATTATGACAGAAACACTAGTCCTTCACTTACCTGACTTTTTGAGGGTATTTGTGGTTAAGATGAATGCATCCAATGTGTGTATTGGTAGAGTCTTGATGCAGGATGAACACCCAATAATGTGCTTTAGCAAGAAGTTGGGACCACATATGAGGGGAGCCTCGGCCTACTTATGAGAGGTGAGAACAATTGTGGAGGTTGTAGCTAAATGGCAACAATACTTATTAGGGTAGACACTTAATCATACGCACTGAGCATAAAAGTCTGAAAGTGCTCCTCACATAGGTCATCCAAACCCCTCATCAGCAATAGTACCTTCAAAAATTGATGGGTTATCAATTTTCTACCCAGTACAAGGCTGGCCCAGAGAATTCAGAAGCTGATGCTTTTTCGCATTGAGATGACAATTCTGATTCATAGTTTTGCACAACCCTTTTAGTGGGTAGATACGAGTTCTTGGATGAGTTACGAAAAAAGAACTTGGAATGTATTGACCTCAATGAGTTGCAGCAATAGATACTTGATGGTAACTTGGTTGATCCTCGTTATAGTATTAGAAATGGACTGCTGATGTATAATATAATAGATTCATGATCAGTAACGCTTCATCTTTGTAAACCTTACTGCTCCAAGAATTCCATGAGACCCCAACTGGAGGCCATGCAGGGGTCAAGAGGAATGTTTTGCATCTAAATGCAAATTGTTTTGGGTGGGAATGAGCAAGGAGGTAAAGGAATTTGTGGCTAAATGTCTCACCTGTCAGACCATCAAGTATATGGCTTTGGACTTCATTGTCGGACTACCTAACTCAAGTGGAAACACCACAATTCTAGTGGTTATTGATCATCTTACAAAAATTTTGGGGCCTTGCCATTGAACTACACAACTCAAAGGTGGCTGAGTTGTTCATACAGATGGTGATTTGGCTGCATGGAGTGCCTCGGACCATAGTCCCAGACCGTGATCCTATTTTCATAAGTCACTTTTGGAAGAAAATCTTTGAGTTCATAGGCATCAAATTGAATATGAGTTCGTTATACCACCCTCAAACTGATGATCAAACATAAGTAACAAACCGATACTTGGAGCAGTACCTTAGAGCATTTACTGTAGAGAACCCGAAACAGTGGAGCCATTTTCTCAACTGGGTTGAATATCACTATAACACCAGCCACCATCTGCCATTGAAATGATGCCCTTCCAAGCAGTTGACAGGTGCCCTCTGCCAACCATTCCATCTTATGCTAGGGGGAAAACCTCAATACAAGCAGTAGAAGGAGATTAATTTGTTAACTTGCAATGCTATTTTACAACAATTAAAACATCATTTAGCTCAGGCGCAAAATAGAATGATGCAACAAGCCAACAGGAAGCAACGTGATGTCCAGTTTCAAGTGGGGGAATTAGTCTTGGTCAAGCTACAACCATATCAACAAACCACAATGGCAGCATGATTAACTTCCAAGCTTTATCGGCGTTATTTTGGACCATTTCTAGTCATTACTCGAGTAGGACCAATGGCATATACATTGGTTCTCCCTCAAGGGAGCAAAATCCATCCAACATTTCATGTCTCCTTGTTGAAAGCATACAAAGGAGACGCTGCAGCCACTTTTACCCATTACTAAAGTGTAGCATTGCAAACAGGCCCTGTTATGCCCCGTAGCAGTGCTAGCTGGGCAAATCATTCAGGAGCAACGCAAACACCAGAAGCAAATCTTGGTGCAGTGGTCAAATAGTCCACTTGAAGATTCCACTTGGGAGAACATAGAATCATTTTGTAAGCTGTATAAAGTGGTCGACCTTGAGGACAAGGTCGTTTTTGAGGGAGGAGGAAGTGATAGCTAGGCTGAGGTGGCTTTGAGCAATAAAATCATTCAAGGCCAAATGGATAAGTGGGCCAAGATGGGGAATCAAGAAGGGAAAGTCCAAGTAGCAACCCAAGTCATACGACAGAGGAAGGAGCCCGCACCATTGCCCAAAATGCTAAGGAAAATAAGGATCAGGTTACTAGAGAGTCTCGCACACCTCATGAGGTTAGGAAACATGCCAAACTGCGTTAACTCAAGGATTTTGTTATGATGAGTGGAAAATTGGGAGCATTAAGCCATAATCATTTCTGTTATTCAATTTGTGTTTTTGCTTTTTCATATTTTCTGTTATTTCAAAAAAAGCTGGTAGCTATATAAGCAGAGGTTGTAATTAAGGTGTTTTATGTTGAATATAGAGAAACCCATTTGAGGAGTTAGGCATTGACTCGAAGAGTGCGATTTCTTGTCTTCTTTTACTGTATCACTCTCACATTCCTCACCCACATTCTCTCACACGTAGGGCACATAGCAAACACTCAAAATATTCTTCATACACATTACCTTACACTCTCACACATAGCACCCACTACACTCTTCTTTCCTCTCCCAAACAATTTCTCACTCTCAAGCCCAAGCCTATGCTCATACCTTATATTCATTCACTCTTATCCTTTCTCTAGGCTTTACACAATAACAAACCCTAAAATACCTCACTCCAATCTCTGAACGTTGCTCACCCTCACACTCTTTTTTAGCAATGCACGCACTCTCACGCTCCCATTCCCACATTTACACACACATATTCACTGCACTCACAACCCACCAACTCAGCACTACATTTTTTTTTCTCTGCACCGATACCACTCCATTGCCATTCTCTCTAAATAAAAAGCCAGACCCTATAAGTTTTTCTGCTCCATACCACATTCATCCTCATTCTCTATTGGCATCTTCTCTCTTCACCATAAAAAACACACAATCATTATTCATTTAAGCACCTTCTCTCCATTCTTCTCACTAACACTCAAATCACACACTAACACAGCTATCCCTCATAAATAAAGGATCAATGGAGATAAAAACCTTTGAAGCCCCATGAACTCCACAAGCTCTACACTCTAAACCAATAGCAAGGTCAGCATCTTCGCTCATCAAACTCGCAACTCACCACTACTGTGCATCCTGAGCCATAAACCAGCGCTCCGCTAATCACAGGCCCAACATCTCACTAAACTCAATAAGCAACCAGAGTCTTCTTGCTATTGCACTTGCGCATCCATGAGGGTGCAGTACTCGCCAGTCAAGCACAAAAGCATAAGGACCAAGACACCATCAAACAGAGGAGAGGAAACTAGCAACAAGCCATGAAGCACTCTGGCACACAACCATGCCAGTGCACACAAACAAGTGAACCTCCTTTGTGCATGACCAGCAAGGTTTTATCTTTTGTTGAAGCACTCTGGCACACAATCGTTGTTGAAAAAGATAATAAAAGAACTTTTATCTTTTGTTTGACTATTTGTCTCACCCTATTCTCTTCCTTTGAATTGTAGAAAAATTAATTGCTAAAAAACAAAGAACATTTCTGAAATATTTCAAATTAAATATTAAAAAAATAAATAAAAAGGTTTTCTTCGAAATAAATACATGCACAAATAAAATTAGCATTTCTTTTTAGCCAACAAAAAATTAGTTAAAAGCACAACTCTTAATTCTTTGAGATTATTTTTTTAAAAGATATTGGTTGTTAGTGATAGTCATTTCGAACCCACTTCCTATTTGGCTATTATGAAAACCTTAGGTTGTTAGCAATAACTATTTTGGATCCGCTTCCTATTTGATTATTGTGAAGACCTTTCCTAAAATAATAATAATAATAATAATAAAATATGGGTTATTAGTGATAATCATTTTGGATCTACTTTCTTTTTGGTTATTATGAAAACTCTAGGTTGTTAGTAATAATCACCTTAGATCCACTTCCTATTTGATTTTTACGAAGACCTAACCTCAAAATATATTTCTATAAATTTCATAAAAATAAAAATAATAATAACATTGTTTATTAAAAACATCAACGCTAAAAAACACCAACACACAATAATTTTTTACCAAAAGAATTACGTGAATCTAATTCCTCATTGAATTAGAGGATACATAAGAGTAGGGAACCACTCTTATCGATCTCAAAAATAATAAAATCTAGGCAAGAGTAGGCACCTTTAGTGGGGTCTCCCTTCCCAACCACATTTTTTCCATTCATGCTTGAACCGGAAGCCTTGCTTAAGAGATCTGAGTTTAATTTCATTTGGACCAATGACATGTTTGTGTTAAATAGTTTTAATATGTTTAGGTACTTCGAAAAGTCAAATGTTTGTAGTTACACACTTAATTAGGAGATCTTGTAAAACTCAGTTTTAGAAAGATTTATTTTAAAAGACAAAATTTAATCCTTGTTAGACAATATAATAAAATAAATAGACAGTAAGGGTAAAGAAGATAATATAGAGGGATTGATCCTACTTTACCTCACAACAAGCAATGAGAGTATATTAAACAAAATACCAAAAAACTTAATAAATTCTCTCAATAAACTGTATTAGCTATACAAAATGAATTAAAGAATGAAGGAATTGAATAGAGTAACTGTTAGAGCTTTGAATGCGGCTTTTATGTAATTAACAACATTTAAGTCTTCTATAACACCCAAAGTTACACTCTATTCCCGACATTTATTAAATTTACTTTTGTTGTTTGATTTTATTTAGAAAATACATTTATTTTATTAAACAAGGGGAATTTTTTTTCTTTATTAAACTTTATTGCGGAAACGAGTAAATCTAATTAAAATTATTTCAATATATTAATAACGGAATAAAATAACATACATCCTATTTACATTTATATACTTAGTAATAGTAGAAAAAAAATACACCATTGTTATCAATATGATAATAAACGTTCGCAGTATACAAATTCTGTGTATTATAACATTGTGAATATAATAAGACCTTTCCTAAACCAAGGCAGTGACATTACCAATTACTATACAATTTTCTCACCTATTTTAAACTACAAATATGTCTATACTAAGCAAGCATGAACGTCTTTGAATTGTCTTCTTTTATGTCCTCTCCATCCTCAGTATTGACATCTTCTTCCTCTATCTACTACTAGATACGATGTCGTGCCATATGCATTTATACATATAAAAGAAAATAAGCAAGAAGTGAGATTTTGCAAAGCCTCATCATTTTCTTAATAGGTTTAAACACACAATTATCAAACAATCAAATACAGGGAAACATAGGGTCTGACCTATGTCATCATGAATAATCATAAACCTTTACTAGACATATAGATCCATACCTATCTTTGATGATTCACCTTATTCATCAAGAATCACTAGGAAGTGATTGAGAGTTTGTATGACCCCTCATAAGGTACAGTCATCCATGTCGCAATCATCTTCCTTGGGGAAAGAGCCTTATGCCCATCAGGGGTATACACTCCACCAATCCCGGTGATGTTAAGCAGACGTCAAGGTTACCAAGTTAGTTTACATGATTTATCTCGGTTTAGGCGCTAACCTGGCCATTGAGATGTTCACAATTTAATACCTTTACCCTCAAGACCTGATCAATGGTCCTTACTTTTCATCCCGTACCAAATTGTGACTTCCTAAACACAGGAACTCATGCTTCTCAACATGGTCCTAACTTAATTGGGAGTTCCTATGACTTTTTTTTAGGTTTCATGACATACCCTTTGAACAATCCAGTAGAGTTTAGAATCGTCCTTATAGAATTATATTCATCAATTACACTTATAATAATTCACAAGATATAACGAGTATAGCAAAAGTTTCCACAATTAGAATTTGCCCACATAATTCACACTTATAGATACATACCTTTAAGTGTAGTTTCTCAATTTAATTTATTTGATTTATCCTTCTCCTTTTATAATTTTTCAAATTAGATTACTTTAAAAGTATAGCTTCCAACCATAAACATAACTAAAAATGGAGTAATACATTTAAGTTAAGAGAAATTCCTTTATGATATGAAAGGTCAAGCTATGTAGCTATCACAAAGCATACTTAGAAATTCTCTTTGTTATTTCTTTTACTTACAATTTGGTACTTTTATCTTAGAAAAATTAAGATTTTTATATTTCCCTTTTTGCTAAAATATTGTGGGCATTTATATATACATGAGTACATGCATTTTTATTTTGCTAATAAAAACATTTTCCATTTAGTAAAAATTATTGTGAATCTACTAAATTCTTTTTCTTTACCAAAATTTAATCTTTTTCCTATACTATCTATAAGTTATCAAAAAGAATAGTTATATAAAAAATTCTTCGCAAATCTTTTTACCAATTTTAGACTAGGAATAATTAGTTGCCAAAAATAATTAAAATCTATTAAAGAAAAATTCATTTTCTAAATTTTTTTGTTAGGGTTGGAAGCCCATCTATTTCAAAACAAAATGAAAATTTTGTTTTCTTACCCAATTTTTAACTAATTCATAAAAATTAAAATCTAACCTATGTACCCCCCCCCCAATCCTAACCTTCTTTCTATCAATTTTATTTCAATTTAGATTTGTACACCAATTGAATAACTTTATTGTATCCATTTAGTAAAAAAAAAAAACTAATTCTCTTTAGGCTAATTAAAAGAAAATTGCCGAGAGCATATTAACGAATAAAAGAAATTTTCTACTTTCATTGAATTCATTTCAATTGCCTCATCATAAATTGGTTAAACTTAAAAAAAAAATAAAAAATCCTTTCTTGCATTATTTTTAATAGTGGATCGAAGACCTTCTAGCCATAACCCATCTATAATTTCATTTTTTCTTATCAACCCATTAACCACTTGGTTTATAATCACTTTTTAATTAACAACACTAAAACTAACAATTGAATAAAAAAATTAGAATAATTAAAGCAGTATAAAAATAGAAATAGAATTTTAGCTCTTCTCAAGTAGAAGCTTTGGAGAAGTGGAAGTGGAGTTGGTGAAGTGGAAAATGAGGTTTAAGAACTAAAAATAATTAATTTAGGTTTAGTAGCATTTTTTTATGGTGGTTCAAGGTGGGAAATTTTTTTGCAAGAGCTTGGCTAAGGGGAGAGGAAGATCTCGGCAGTTTCCCAGCAGAATAGGGGGAGTATTTTGTGGAGAAATGGTGTGATGGGAGTGGTTGATGGTGTCCTTATTTATAGGCTAAAATTAAGTTAGTTTTGATTTAAATTTTGTACTTGAAATCCTTAAAATAAGATTGTTTGTGTAGTTTTTCCCATATGCTGCAGAAACCAGCGTGAAACTGAAGCTGCCAGCTTAAATTTTTTTTTTTTTTTTAATTTTTTACAATTATTAGGTAGTCAAAATAAATTTTTAATGATTTATTGTAGGAAAATTGAATTTGGTTTTTCTGTGGGTTTGGCCCAAACCAGCCACGCCACTTCCTTACACATTGTTTCAAGGCTCACAATTTTTTTTTCAGAATTTTCCATTTATATATTATTTATAGTAATAATTTTACTAAAAAGGTCAATTATTTAGGTAATAAACTAAGTTTTTGTTAAATAAATTCTATTTTCGGGTTTTTTTTTTTACCATTTTTCCCTCAAAAAAAAATTTCTATCACTAAAATATACTTAGTGTAAGTTTTTTAAAATATTTTGATATCAAAAAGTCTCTGGTTGGCTCCCTATAGTCAATTAAGAGTATTTTAGTCATTTGGCAAAAATTATCTTAATAAATTTTCAAAAAATTTCTAAAATTATTATTAATTATTATAAGCATATTGATGACTTAAAAATGAATTTTAAATAATCCTAACTATTTTTATTTATTTATTCCATTGTCTGACTTTTTAGAGACGAAATGGTCATTTTACCATTGCTTCAGCTCTGGTCCAAAAAAATTATTAAAAATCTAAAATTTATGGTATTCACTAATATGAACGTAACCATGAGATCAGATTTTGAAGATTCTCGTTCGATTCTCTAGAAATAAATACAAGATAAGCAAAATAAGGGTGTTACATAATCAATTTTCTTATTTTTAGCACTTGAAATTGAAAGATGTTGGAGACTATCTTTAATCGAGTAATGTTCATTTTTCGCATTGTGAAATGTTAAAATAATCTTCTGAGTTTGCCGGTGTATTAGTATACCAGCTACGTTTTAGAGGATTTCCCTTATAAAGTAAGCAAATAATACAACTGCAAAAGTTGTTATTATTACATTTTTTTTTCTTTTTGTATGTTAGGCATAGAACTTGAAATTACTTTGCAGCAAGGAGTTGATTTTGTGCCTAAACACTTCAGAATCGTGTTGAGAAAGCCAATTCAGAGGATGATGCTTGATCCCACAATTAGATGCCACCCAGTATATATGCCACTAGTCAAGCATACATTAGATGCAACTTAGACACTTCTTCAACATACTTGCAACTTCGAAAAATGCATTTCCTTGTTGATTTCTTATATTTTTAAGTGTTTGTTCAAAAATACCAATTTCCTACACTCAGTAAATACATCAACTTTTTCATATCATTCATCTGATCATATTTATATTATTAATCAAAACTATTGTGTGGTGAACACAAGAACATGTCTCCGGCAAGCATTGGCGTCTCCGGTAGTGGCACCTGCAAGGACTCTGATGCTTAGGTCAATATAGATCCAAGTGTGAGTGAATATCAGAGAGAGCGTGTGTACCTGATGGGTGTGGAGTCCTTTATATAGTGTGTTTTGGAGGGAAATTCTGTTGAAGCTGGGTGCCACTTGGTAGCGTGCGTTTAGATGTCTAACTACACGCATTCCTTACTGTTAGGTGCTTCCCCTGCTGTGCCGGGATAGAGGTGGAGTCGATGTAGGATAGCAGGGGTTTATAAGCCTGGATAACCGAGGTTGTGCTAGCTAGGATAGGTAACGTGGGAGCCGACTTAGATTGTGGGTCTGAGTGACTTCCAGAATAGTTGCCCCCAAGTTGGTAATGCTTAGAGAAGCATCATCGGCTTAGGAGTCTAAGTCGGCCCTATAACAGTTGCCCCCAAGCTAATGATGCTTGGAATAGGCATCATTGGCTTAAGAGCCTGAAAGAGGGTCTGGGATGGTGTTGCCCCCAAGTCGGTAAGGCTTTCCGTTGGGAAAGGCTTACCGACTTTGGAGTCGAAAGGTTTGAGACTTTTCAATTTTTAGACAGGTATGCCGTAATTTTTGGATAGCCGAGTTGCATTAAATGCGTAATGATTTGATATCTTAAACTCTGTAGCGCTTCAAATTCCAAGAGATTTGGCGGTTGTCTTTTGAATATTCTGGACTTGGGCCTAGTCCTAATATGGGCTCGTAATATAAAAAGGGCATAGACTCTCACACAATTTAGTACGATTACCTTTATTCTGTTGTTAAGATTTTGTTTCTTTTTTATTGTAAGAGTACCTTCCACCTCCTGCATTTTTTTCCTCTGGTGAAGGACGTGAAGCCTATTGTTCTACCTCCATTATTCTTCATTACCAGTAGCTTTATATACTAAGATGACATTCTCTTTCTCATCCTTTAAGCATTCCCCTATATTATGGTTTCTTGTACTGTATTGTGTTTTTTGTTTAGTCGAAGATGGACCCGTGTAGACGCGATGTTTTGTCTTCCGCTTAAGGCGATCATGGAAGTCACCCAGGGGGTTTCGTCGCTAACTGGCTCTTTCAGTTTGTGGCGATGCCTTCGGCCCATCGCACCGGTTGTTGTGGCCTGGAGGGTGTCGCCGGTGGCGTTGGTTCTTCAGCTGGTCTCGCAACTACATGTGGAGGGTTAGCGGTCCGGGGTGGGTTAGGTAGATGAGGGTCCGCAAGGAGGATTGATGAGTGCCCCATGACAACCGACCCAAAACAACCCTCACCACCTAAAATCGTAATCTATCCTGAGGTCTTGGAGAAGTGTCGGAGCCACTTAAAGGCCATAGGGATGCCATACGACCCTAACAAGGTATTGGAGTATGCCAAGGACTGGGTGCAATACCCGGACTTGATGAGGATCCCTTCCGGGTCGGGCAATATTTCCAGGGTTAAAAGGTTGGCGCAGCCAAGCGCCGGGGTTAGGTTGCAGTTAAAGCCCTAGTCGGCCTCTTCTGACCCTTTTACCACTACTTTTGATAAGGAGATGGGAAAAACTGTCAGGACTGTGGAGACTACTCCTGAGGCATTCCATGATGTGGCCAGCCTAAACGTTGACCGGGTTGACAAGGAGGTGGCCGGCACTCAGTCAGGCTTCAACCAGGTGGCCTTAGATGCCTTCGCGGGTCGCCTCGAGCTGAGCTGGGGTGGTGCTGAGATGGCGTTTCACGTGGTTGCCCCCGGGGATGATGGTCGCATATGTTCACAAGGTTGGAAAGAAAACATGGGGACCCCACTTGACAAGGCTGAGGTGACAACGGCGGGATATTTATACCCTGACTTTCTACCTATGCACTTAACACTATTTGAGCACCTCGGGATCAGGCTACCACTAACGGAGTTCCAAGTGTTAATCCTAAACTTTCCGAGTGTCGCGCCTTCATAGCTTCATCCCAATTCTTGGGGGTTCATGGTGGCATTTGAGAGTCTATGTAGCCGGGAGGGAGTTGTCTGTAGTCAGAATTTATTTCTATACTACTTTACCCCCATCCGCCAGACTTATGATAATAAGTTCTCCTCTGTCTTGTTTCGAAGTGTCTGGGGTTAGGCATTACTTAAACCCTTCCCAGATTCTTACAAGGACTACAAGGACAAATTCTTCTTTTTGCGCCCCCGTGCAGAGAGCTGGGAGGTATTATGTATGGTCCACGATACAGGGGAGAATGTTGTTGAGCCCTAGTTCCCGTTGTACTGGTCGTACGACCATTATTGCTTGGATCATGGAAAATTTTTGGTCCGAAATGATGACCTGACCCCAAAAGAAGCTCGAGCCCAGGACCATTTTTCCGCCATGATAAAAAACCTGTAAGATTGCATCCCCTGCCAATGGTTAATTAGCACTACCCCTATTGAATACTACCAATATTTTGGTTTGTTTATGTAAACTTTTTATGTGTTTATTTTTTATTGTCTTCATATTTTGTGTATAACTTGACTGGGTTTATGTTTTCTTGCAGGCACGATGATGAAATCGAAGATGGTCGACTTCTCCTTGGCCCTCCAACAAGATAAGGAGCCTAAATCCAAAGAACCAAGGAGGGCCAAAGGGAAAGTTAAGGCCATGGAGAAAACACAGGCGCTTCCTCCCCTGGTTCTCGCAGTGACAAAGGGTATAATGATTAGGGAGGGCGAGAACCGGGATGCTCCTATATCAGCAATGCTGGTTCCGCTAAGATTGTGCCTTCCGAGGTTGGCCTGCCAGCTGGGGTCTCCAGAAAGGTGCCCATTGATACCACTCTGGCTAACATCGCCTCTAAGAAGAGGGCAGTGACCGATGTTGTACCAGAGAAGGTGCCACTTGCAAAGAGGTGTCGAGATGATCGGCCCTCTCTTTTGAAGGTGGAGTAGGCTAATGAGCACATTTTATCTGCAAAGGCAGTGATCTTTGAAGATAAAATTTTCGGTGAAGTGAGCTTGATAAGGGGGGGAACTAGGCGCTATGCAGGATGGGCTTGACAGACTAGACTCCCTCTTTAGCCATATGTTCCATCGCTATTCGCAATACGTGCTGATGAGGGAGGTGTCTGGCAGCCAGAACCCCCTAGATATCCTAGCGGAGAAGGATGCGGTGATATCCCGGCTGAAGCAAGCCGAGTAAGGGGCACGCTCAGCAAAAGAAGATTGCGGTCAAAGGATTGCCGAGCTGGAGGAGGAGGTGCAATCACTAAAGGGGCAGCTGGCGGAAGAGAAAACTAAAAAATTGCTAGTAGCCAAGGTCGAAGCGGATCTTTATATGAAGCTGTCTACCGCTAATGCTAAGTATATGGAGTTGGAATTAGATTTATCCTCTCAGCTCCAAGCTTTAGGAAGCAAAGTCAAAGATTTGCAAGCTGTGGTGCGAGAGTTAGAATCCGGCATAGCAACTTCTCAAGAAGAGACCCAAATAATACGCCGACGCTAGATTGAGTCCGTCTAACTCTCCTTTGAGAACACTATGGAGCAAGTGCACTTCCTCCTTCAAAGGAATATGGACCTTGTATGCGTCCGACCGAATTGCGAGGTGATTGATGGCGTGTGGCACAGAAATGTGAATGGTGAAATGACACTGGCAGATCCCGCAGTTCCAACAGTTGATTAGGGTGTCAACATTGATTACGAGCCTCCAGTAGATAAGCAAGATACCACAAGGGATCTTGCAATCAGCTTTATTTTGACCCCGCAAGTGGCCAACTATCCCACCTTCCACCGAGGTGGCGATCTTAGGTGATGATCCTGAACCCAAAAATGTCGGTGTTCCTAAAGATGTGTTGGAGGTTAAAGGGCGGGGATGCCGGTTTATTTTGTAATTTTTTGTTTATATTTTCTTCAGATTATGTACATATGTTAATACGTTGAATATAAATGACAATTTTCGATGCTTTCTTTCAACATCTCCTTATTTAGTACAACTTAATATATATTCTTTGCTTTCCGCGTCTTTGTTAAACGCTTTCGTGTTTGTTCACTTCTCTTCTTCACACTTTCGTTGAATGCTTATGTTTGTTTGCCTTTATCTTTATATGCTTCTTGATTTTTGCCTTTGTCTTTATATTCGTTTTTAGCAATCTTCCTACCCCGGCTAGAGCGAATCCACGTACACGAGGTAGTTCACAATCTTCATCTTTAGCGATCTTCCTACCCCAACTGGAGCGAATCCATGTACACGGGGTAGTTTGCAATCTTCATCTTTAGCGATCTTCCTACCCCGGCTGGAGCGAATCCACGTACACGGGGTAGTTCGCAATCTTCATCTTTAACGATCTTCTTACCCAGGCTAGAGCAAATCCACGTACACGGGGTAGTTAGCAATCTTCACCTTCTTTAGCGATCTTCATACCCTAGGTGGAGCGAATCCACGTACATGGGGTAGTTTGCAATCTTCATCTTTAGCGATCTTCTTATCCTGGCTAGAGCAAATCCACGTACACGAGATAGTTCACAATCTTCATCTTTAGCGATCTTCCTACCCCGGCTAGAGCGAATCCACGTACACGGGGTAGTTTGCAATCTTCATCTTTAGCTGTAACACCCTAAGGGGTATTACCGTAACTAAGCCTAGCTTTCTAAGAACAAAAAGAAAGACTTAAAAACATAGTCACATGTTAAAGCGACTCATAAATATAATTAAATATTATATACGAACAATACAATGAGAAAAATACACGCCTAACACAACTCATCTATCACCCGAAGGTGTTGAATAAAACATAAAGAGGAATACAAGAAAACAATATAAACTAGACTACATCTTCTTGCACGTGACTCCAAGTTCCACATGTATATGTCTTCACTTGTGTCCTGAAAAAAAGTAAAAACTTAAAGGAGTGAGACATAATGTCAAAGTGAGTGCTCTAAGGGTTCTACAACTAGGTCAGACTCTTCTACTTAGACAACCTTCATTACTTATCTCTCATGGCTTAGCCTCACTAGGCCTCTCATAATAATCCATACCTATGGTCGGGTCTACACTTTTCAATAATTAGTGTTTCCTGTTAACTCCTCTCTCATTCTCACAATTGTTATACAATTTTACTATCTCATTTTTAACTTAAGAACTTTTTTTACCCAAAACCTTCTCTAGTATTTAAACCTTTCATGTTTAGATTTTACTCCCCTTCCTTTTATATTTAAGGTTATTCTCTAGGGGTCAAGTTTAAGGTCACAGACGTTCTAAAACATTTTTGACACTCCCTTAACACTCACCTTAATACCCTCATTTTGTTCTCTTTTACTTGTCTTATACATTTCTATTACGTTGTGTGAGGATTCACTCTTTTTCTATCTTATTCACAACTATTATTATCCAACTAGAACCCTCATAACACTATCCTAGGGCCTAGACTCTCACTTATCCTTAAGGTAGCAAACACAATTTTAATTACAAGCATACATTTATTTCACATCTTTTGCCTAGTAACTAGACATACGCATCGTTTTGTTTCATCAAACAAGCATAACATACATTCATAACATAAGCACATATGCATAATCTCGACACTTCATCACAAGACACAATTACGTTTTCACATGTGTTCACATTACATCAATCGCTCATGAAGGTCACACAGACTTCACATAATTACAATTGTAGCACACTTCAACATATCACACGATAACAAGATACATATGCATGCTATGTTCCTAAACCACTACTCATGCACATGTGGCAGCAACCTAAACTTTTCGGAAAGTAGACTAGGAGTAAATGTAGGCCATAAGAAGTATTATCGGAATCGATGCCTTCGGCTTTCGTACCCTCAACTAGCATGATATCACCTGGTGACTAGTCAGGATTACCCAGTTTTGCCAATACGCCCCGGCTCTATGGGATCAGCATGGACCATTGGAGTTTTCCCAACCGGATAACCACCAAGACTAAGGTTAGACAACCCATCACAGCCTCCACCAGCCAGATTCCTACATACTTTCCTCATCACATAACTCAAATGTTATGATGCATGGTCACAAATAATGCCTACAACTTTTTATAGACTTTTATCATGAAACATTGGCACAATTCTATATTATACTCAGTTTTTTCAAGGTAAATAACAATCATACATTATAAACTCAACAAGGCATAAAAGAATCAAATAACAATAAGGTAAAAACTGCAAAACAGAGTTCATAAGCACCAAGAACAAAATAGCAGAGGTCGTATGCGCCCAGCAGGATGAAAGTCCCGCCTGGCAGTCCAACAAACCCACCCAACGGGTACACGCCGAAACCCAACCCGCCCAGCGGGTATTGCACCCTGCCCAGCGAGTCCGCGTCAGGAACCAACCTGCCCAGCGGATGTTTCACCCCGCCCAACGGGTTCGCACGCTTAGCATCAAAGCATAAAATGCTCCCAAATAAATAATTGATTCTTAATCACTCTTCTACATTGATAATTGTTCAATCTAATCTATATATTCCTTACTCCCTCATAATCTCCTCAAAACCCATAAAATCCCTAAATTTAGGTATAAGGAGGGAAAAAGATAAATAGGTGAACAAAAACAAGGAAAGACATGGGGGAGAGCACTCACCTTAGGCAAAGCTGAGTTCTAGGGTTTGGGTTCTCCGGTTTCTATTCCTTCTCTTTCTCTTCCTCTATTTCTTGTTTTTTCTCCTCATTCTCTCTAACTTCTTTCTTCTTCTATTTTGTGACAGGTAAACCTAACCCTCCTTCTCTATTCCCTTCTTATAACATGTGGGTGAGTATGTAGCTTAGTAGGTTTTAGTCTCCTATTGGGCCCTAGATGCTCTTTTGAGGACTATGATAATATTCCTACTAATTTATAATACTAAGGTATTAATAACAATAATAATAATAATAATAATAATAATAATAATAAATATAATAACATCAACACAACACAATAATAATAATAATAATAATAATAATAATAATAATAATAATAATAATAGCTGCTATAACAATAACAATAAATATAATATTAATAATAATAAGAAATATAATAACAATAACTCTTAAGGCATCTTTTGTCTAATAACACATGAGAAGGGTCTTACTAAGAGCTACCTCGTGGTTTATTTTTAGTACCTGAAATTTGGGGTGTTACATTAGTGATCTTCCTACCCTAGCTAGAGCGAATCTACATGCACGGGGTAGTTCGCAATCTTCCTACCCCGGCTAGAATGAATCCACGTACACAGGGTAGTTCACAATCTTTATCTTTTTTCCATTCGTTCACCCCTATACTTAGCTTTGTATGGTAGGCAAACTTCTCATTTTATTAATCACGCGGAACAAAAAATATTACAAAAGCCACAAGTTATAGTATGCAACTCTGTCCAGCTATACCACAGACTTAAAATGACTAGGAAATACAAACTAGCGTTACCAACCATGCCTCAACTGTAGTATCGTCTAAGGTTGCCTGCATTTCACGTCCGCGGGATGACAATCTTGGGTAGCGTCTTTAAGGTGTAAGCGCCTGTTCCAGTTTTTGAGGTAACCTGGTATGGGCCTTCCCATTTCTCGGCAAGTTTTCCTTGTCTGGCGTTTCTTCCTCCTATGTCGGCACGCCTCAAGACCAGATCACCGGGCTCGAACGAGCAGTGCACGACCTTCTTATTTTACCTCGCCGTGACCTGTCTTTTCAAAACAGCTTCTCTTATGGCGGCCACCTCCCTCCTTTCTTTCGCTATGTCCAATTGTGAACGTAGCAGCCATCATTATCTTCTAGCCTCAGGTTAGCCACTCTCCACATCAGCTCTCTAATCTCTGCCGGGATCATTGCTTCCATGCCGTAAGTAAAGCGGAAATGAGACTCTCCAGTGGAAGAATGGGGGGTTGTGTGGTATGCCTATAGGACGTGTGGTAGTTGCTCAACCTAACACCCATTTGCTTCATTTAGACGTCGCCTGAGCCCTCTAAGGATGACTCTATTTGTTGCCTCTGCTTGTCCGTTTGCTTAGGGGTGTTCAACCAATGTGAAATGCTGCTTGATTTTCAAACCCGCTAAGAACTCCTTGAAGCTCATATCTGTAAATTAAGTGCCATTGTCTGACACTAGGACATCCGGTATTCCGAACCTGCAAATAATCTGTCGAAATATGAAGTTCTCTACGTTCCTTACTGTGATAGTGGCTAACACTTCTGCCTCAATCCACTTGGTGAAGTAGTCAATTGCCACCACCAAATATTTAACCTAGCTGGGAGCTTTGGGAAAAGGGTCGGGTATATCAATACCCCACCACATGAAAGGCCATGGGGAAGTAATCGTGCTCAAGTCTTCCGGGGGGGGGGGGGGGGGGGGCAAATGAATGTTGGAGCATTTTTGGCATTTATCACATATTTTAGCAAATTCCATGGTGTCGTTTTCTAATGTCGGTCAATAATAGCCAACTCTAAGTATCTTCTTAGCCAATGCTCTACCTCCCAAGTGTTGGCCACAGCATCCCTCGTGTATCTCGGCCATCATATATTCAAACTCTGGCTTTCCCAAACATCTAAGCAACGGTTGTGAGAAGCCGCGTCGATATAGTTTATCGTTTACTATGCAAAAATGAGCCGCAGACCACTCCAGCCTCCTTGCTTCCTTTTTGTCTTATGGGATGACGCCTTCATTCAGATAGCTAATAATAGGGGACATCCAATTCTACTCCGCCTCAATAGCCAACACAAGATTAGGTTCGTGGATTGTCTGCTAAATGACTGTTCTATTATTGCTGAAAGATTTCATGCTAGCCAACTTCGACAAAATATTCGCCCTGACATTCTTCTCCCGAGGAATGTAGACAAAGTCTATATTATTAAACTTTCCCATAAGAATCTTAACTTTTTCCAGATACTTGTGCAATATCAGCTCTTTGGCTTGATAGGCCCTATTAATATGTGAGATCATCAGCTGGGAATTGTTATATATACACAATGACATGACACCAATGTCGACCGCCATAATGAGCCTGGCTATACATGCCTCGTATTCTGCCTGGTTATTGGAGGTGGGAAACATAAAAGTCAACGAATGTTTCAATGCAACGCCGTCCACAAACTCCAACAGTATGCCGGCTCCGCTTCCTTTCTTATTGGTTTACCCATCTACAAAAAACGTCCAAGTTGAATCTCCGGATAGGGACTCTGTTGGAGTCAATTTTGCTATGAAGTTCGGCTAGCGCTTGGGCTTTTAGTGCCTGCCTTGGCTCATACTGAATCCCATATTCTGATAATTCTATGGCCTAGGTCATCATCTTCCCTACTAGCTCGGGCCTGTGTAGAATGTGCCGAATTGGTTAATTCGTCCTTACTATAACTTGATGCGACAGGAAGTATGACCTTAACCTTATCGCAGCCATTACCAGGGAAAACACTACCTTCTCCATTTTAGGATACCTTGATTCAACTCCTTGGAGAACTTTACTTACAAAATAGACCGGCCTTTTCCCTTCCGGTGTTTCTTGTACTAATGCGGCGCTCACAACTTCATCAGCCACGACTAAGTATAGATATAACACTTCACCTATCTCGAGTTTAGTGAGCAAGGGGGGAGAGGATAAAGTCCCTTTCAACCAAATGAATGCATCTTCACAATCGTCGGTCCATTCAAAAGGTTTTCCTTTCCTTAAAAGCTGAAAAAAAGGGAAAGCATTTTGCATCGATCTAGCTATAAATCTCGTCAACGCGGCCAGGCACCCTGTTAATTTCTACACTTCCTTTACACTTTGAGGGCTCTTCATCTCTAGTATAGCTCGACACTTCTCTAGGTTTAACTCAATCCCCCTCTCAAATAGCATATATCCCAAAAATTTTCCAGCCGAGACACCAAATGCACACTTGTTGGGGTTTAGCCTCATATTAAATTTTTCCAACTGGGCAAAAGCTTCTTTGAAGTCCTGAAGATATGCCGAAGGGGTGGCACTTTTCACAATCATATCATCAACATATACTTCCAGATTCCGCCCTATCTGTGCCTCAAACACCTTGTTCATCATTCTCTGATACGTAGCCCCAATGTTCTTTAACTCGAAGGACATCACCTTATAACAATAATTGGCCTTCTCAGTCATAAAAGCCATTTTCTCTTGATCGCTCGGGTAAAGAGGAATCTGATTATATCTGAAGTAAGCGTCCATGAAAGACAAATAACGAAAACCAGATGAACCGTCAACCAGCTTGTCAATGTCAGGCAGAGGGTATTAATCCTTCGAGCGATGCTTGTTTAGGTCAGTGTAATCAACACACATTCTCCACTTCCCATTCTACTTCTTCACAAGCACTACGTTGGCTAGCTAGGTGATATACTTTACTTGTCGAATGAATCCGGCTTTTAGCAGCTCCTCCACCGGTGTATCAATCTCTTGTAAGCACTCAGGAGCCATCTTTCTCCTTCTCTGGCATACCGATTTCACGGAGGGATCAACCTCTAACCGGTGGCAAAAGAGATTGGGATCTATCCCAGGAATATTTGTCGGCTTCCATGCGAACAAGCTGGCATTATTCTTCATTAGCGTCGATAGATTCCGCTTCATTTTTCCATCTAAGTCAGCTCTAATTTTCACAACCTGATCCTTTTCCTTCCCGATTTGAGCTGGGATGCATTCTCCTTCTGGCTCCAGACGAGGTATCCAGGTGTCTCTCTTTATTTCATCCCGGCAGTCAAGTTTTGTCAAAAGCACTTCGCTTCTTCCAGGATTGGCCTGGTATTCTATGTCGGGATTGCGACCAACTTTAAAGGACCCCTTGTAGCATTCCCCAGCTTTCCTCTGGTCACCCCGAAGGATGATTATCTCCACGTTATCACTGATGAACTTCATAGCCAGATGCGAGATTGAGATAACGGCCCCTAATGCGTTCAATGTTGGTCTGCCGAAGATTGCATTATACGAGGATGTAGCTTCCACAACTATGAACCGTGTGGTTACGATTTTTGTGCATAGCGATTTCCCAAAAAGTCACGTGGAGCTTTGTGTATCCTACTGGCGTTATGTAATGTCTAGAGAATCCTATCAGGTCCTCATTATATGGTATCAACACGGACTCCGATATCTTCAGCTTCTAGAAAAGTTCATAAAACATAACATCGGCAGAGCTGCCGATGTCCACCAGTAGCCTATGGACTTCCTTGTTCGTCATTAAAGCATTCACCACTAGAGGGTCATCGTGGTTTGGCATAACGTCGACATAATCTGAATCATGAAAAGTCAAAGGTGGGTCCCTCATCTTCACGAGGTTACCACCAGTACGAACCTCGGAAGAAGTTGCCATTACCTCTCTAGCATGCCTTTTCCTCGCATTGTTTGATGGAACTCCACTTGAGAATCTGCCCGCAATGACATATATGATCTCGTGACTCCGTGCGGGAGAATGGGCAAAAGATCGTGTGGGCCGCAGAGATGACGACCGCCTAGGAGACTGACAGCGTATGGCGTGTATCTCGACATCGTCTCGCGTTGGCTACGGTGGTGAGTGGCTTCTAGCTGGACTATGTTAGCACGGTGACCTGTCTCTCCGGGGTGGAGAGGGTTCCCTCCTTGGGCTTTTGGATCTTTCCCTCTTTGGCGATAAAGGTCGTTGTCCCCTATCACGACGATCCCCATTCTGCTTAACAAAGCGGTCCAATCTCCCTCCTCTTATTAGCACTTCAATTGCATCCTTTAGCTGAATGCATTCATCTGTATCATGGGCCGTCGCCCTGTGAAATCAGTAGTACTTAGACTGATCTCCCAATTCTCTGTTTCTGATTGGCTTCGGAGGTTTTATCCCTTCTTGCACGAACTCCACATTATATACCTCGTTATAAATTTTGACTCTAGAGGCATTCAACGGTGTATACTCTTTGAACCTTGAGCCTCTTTTATATAAACCCTAGTCTTCATGATGCGGCGGTTTGTCGGCCTTAGCCTGTGGATTCTTCTTCTGCAATGCAATCTCGGCCATTTTCACCTGCCCGACCTCCAGCACATTTTCATAATTGATGTACTTTTCTACTTTCTTCCAAAATTCCTCCATCAACGCCGGAGGTGTCTTAGCAATCGACATGAAGAAAGGTGAGCCTAGCCTCACCTCGTCCTTAACCAGCATGAGAACTACTCTGGTTTGCAGAATCTTCGTAGCTCATGCTTCTTGGTTGAATCTGCTAATATACTCTCTCAATGGCTCATCTACGTCCTGGCGTATCCTTCGCAGATCGGCCTCAGTCTTCGGCCCTGCATTGCTAGTTGCGAATGCGGTCTTGAACTTTTCCCTTAAAGTCATCCATAAGTCAATGGACCTCAGTTCTAGGGATTGGAACCACTTCAAAGCCACTCCCTTCAACGAGAGTAGGAACGCTCTACATGTCAATGAAGCTGACTCTCCTTTGTACGACATCGCCGACTATAACACTGAAAAGTGGTCACTTGGATCAAAAGATCCATCATACAACTCTAGAGAAGGCAGCTACTGCAGCTGCTTTGGACCTGCAAGTTCAAGATCCTCAAAGAGAAAGGAAGTTTGAACGAAACCATCTCATCTTCCTTCTCCAACTTTGTTGCCATGTGCATGTCATGCATCTCCAGCGCAGGCTTTAGAGCGTAGGCAGTGGACCTCTCAGTGCAATTGTAAGTGTTCTTCATAACCTTCCTACTGTCTCTCTCCACCCGAAGTTCAGCAATGATCTTCTCCTACTCCTTCAACACCTCTCTCTGTTGCTGAAACAGTGCAGCAAGGTCCACCATGGCGACCAATGGTGCTAGAACAGTGTTCGCGCTAAGAGCCTCCTCAGGAGTGGCAGAAGCAGCCCCGCTATCCTTAGCCAACGGCGGTGGAAGCTTCAGTGGTGAGGGTACCATAGCGGATTTGCGATTTCTCGTACTGACCATCACGATCTTCAAAGAATGAAGAAAATGGAATGAAAAGAAGAGAATTAGAAAACACTTCCTATAGACGGCGCCAATGTTGTGTGGTGAACACGAGAATACGTCTTCGACGAGCGTTGGCGTCTCCGATGGTGGCACCTACAAGGACTTCAATGCTTAAGTTAGTATGGATCCAAGTGTGAGTGAATATCAAAGAAAGCGTGTGTACCTGATGGGTGTGGAGTCCTTTATATAATGTGTTTTGGAGGAAAATTCAGTTAGAGTTGGGTGCCATGTGGCAGTGTGCATTTGGGTGTCTAACTACACACTTTCCTTGCTGTTAGGCGCTTCCCCTGCTGTGCCGGAATAGAGGTGGAGTCGATCCGGGATAGCAGGGGTTTATGAGCTGGGATAACCAAGGTTGTGCTAGCTGGGATAGGTAACATGGGAGCTGACTTAGATTATAGGTCTGAGTGACCTCCAGAACAAAAACCTAGGATATCAGGCATCTCGAAACCTAAAAATAAGGACTGGCTATTCAAGCTATTCAAAGGGCTCTCTAACATTAAATTC
Source organism: Spatholobus suberectus (assembly GCA_004329165.1). Taxonomy (NCBI): domain Eukaryota; kingdom Viridiplantae; phylum Streptophyta; class Magnoliopsida; order Fabales; family Fabaceae; genus Spatholobus; species Spatholobus suberectus. Next base: position 60,521,147 of record CM014730.1, on the reverse strand, counting down.
TTGATCAAAGCAAGTGAAGAACATTAAATAAATGATGAATTTGACAAGGATCTAATAGAAGAATCAAATTACATATTCTCCTAATCAATTCTCCTTTTGAAAAATACTAACAACACACTTTTTTTAACACATTCTTCAATGTAATCTTTATATTAGTCCATTCTTTAAAAATTCAATACTTAGCTTTAAAACATGACCTATTTACAAAACAACTAAAATTGATCTTTTAGAAAATAAAACAAAGAAAAATAGTGAGTTAAAAGGATTGTATTATTATCATTGCTCATCCTCCTACTAATTCAACACTTTCTTCTTTAAATAGTTGGAGAATAATTAGGATGCTTTATAGGAGGAAGTTCTACAAAGGATTTAGTATTACTTTATTAATATGTGTGTATTTGGGTGAGCATTTGCAAAATTGATTTAGAATGAAATTGATTTTAATTAAAATTGATTTTGAAGTGATGTGATTTATGCTTAGATGTTTTTATTTTAAAAGCAAGTTAGCAATAAAATTCAATATAAAATTTTTGATCCAATGCAAAAGTTACCTAAAGCTGCTTCAACTCAAAATCAATTTTGGATCCAAAACCAATTTCTCAACATGGAACCAAACATGCGTGAACATTTACATGAAATCACATTGTTAAATCTACAGCTTATATAGATTTATAAAGCTAATTCACATGAATTTTGGCTCTAGTTCAAAGAAGATTTATAAGAAAATAACCCAATGATATGAAATGCCATGTAATTTATGTTCTTTAGATTTTTTAAAAAAAATTGCATGATCTTACTTGGGTATTTGGCTTTATCAATGTAGGAAACTTAAGCAAAGAAAATGGATAATGCTATGATGTATATAGGAAGCCAAATTCAGCTATAAAAGTGCAAGAAAAAAGCAAGTTAGCATTGACACCCAGCGCCAATGCCCAGCAAAGGTGGCACTCAGCATCAACATGTTTTTAGCTTCTGTGAACTATTTTTTATTGTTGGGCCTAGCATAGTTTTATGATATGGAAAGCCCAAACTCATTATGAAAAGACTAGAACTACATGTTTAGGATCATTCTTTGACTCATCTAAGGACCGAAAGCGAAGAAGAGCTTGAAGATTCATCTCCAGCTTTGAATCTTGAAGAATTAGGGTTTGATTCTTAAGATTCATGGCTTTCTTTTTATCTTCTTTTTCATTTGTTTTGTGTTTAGCTATGAGTTTCTAAACCTCTTTGGGGTTAGTTTAGGATGAACCTTGATTTGAAATTAATGTAATCGATTTCTTTTTTAAATCCTTTTGTTAATTTAGTTGTTGAATTTGCGCTTAATGCTTTTTCATGATTGACCCTCATTAAGAAATTGATTAGTAATGTAAATCTTGTAATTGAAAAATTGTAGTTTAGACCGTTCCAATTCAATAACCATATGACTCTTGAGCCTAGGAATAGGGATATATTGTATGTCTTCGTGTGAATTTCTTTCTTCTAATGCTTATGACTAATTTTGCTCGCCTAAGGATGAGGGTTTATCATTGGGATTAAAGGGTTTATGCCTAAGGAATTATGGTTAAACTAAGTTAGAGAAATTGAAAGTAAATTGCTTAACAAGAAGGAGTTTGGGAAGGAAAGAGGTTGTTTTAAGGGAGAATCAAGGGGATTCCAATACCTAATCGTTTTTATTCATAAATTTTCTAAACATCTTTAAATTGAGTTTTTTCTTCTTTATTTTTGTTAATCCAAATAAAATCAAAAAATCTCTGATTCTTTTCTTAATTCCTAAATTTGTAAGTAATTACTTGATTGCGTTGGTGTTAAACCACAATCCCTGTGGATAGCTCATACTTTCACTTTATTACTTGTACGACTGGTACATTTGTCGTGATCCTAACACAAATTAGCTAGTTTTTCAACATAATTTTAAATGATACAACGTGAATCCAAAACACGCACTATATATATTAACTGATAATGTATTTCAAAGTTTACAATTGCAACTTTTTTATGAATATATCTTTGAGAGAGAAGTGTGTGTTTGAATGAGTATTTGCAAAATTGATTTTGAAAATAAATTATTTATGTTTGAATATTTTTATGCTATAAGTTAATAGTAAAACTCAATATAAAATTTTAGATCTAACACAAAAAGTACCTAAAATTGTTTTAACTTAAAATTAATTTTGGATTAAAAATCAATCCCTCAATGTAGAACCACATAAACATTTACCTGAATTTACATTAGTTTGTATTTTAACATGATTCAACTTGAATTGAAATATCCATTTAAGGTGGGTTAGCATTAAGAAATGCTAGGTTAGTGAATATTGCTTTACTGGACAAACTGGTTTTGCAAATTTGTCATGACAGGAATAGTTATGGTTCAATCATTATCCAACAAATATTTGAAGCATAATTCTGTTTTCATAAATGCAGGTCAGAAGTATACTTCTATTGTTTGGAGAAGCATTACTAAGGCTATGCAACTCATGAAAGATGGATTTGATGTTCATCTTGGTTCAGATAATTCCTTTTTCTAGCTTCTGGACTGGCCGAGCATTGAAGAAACTATTAGAATTTATAAATGTCACCGAGAAGCATTCTTATCGTTTATAATAAGAAAAACTCAAGTGCTTAGTTAGTTACTTAACAATTTATAGTGTGCTTGGTTCCACTTTCTCAAATATTGAATTCATGTCAAGCTTAAAGCTAGAAATATTAGCCTTTACATTTTTTCCATTATTTGAGTGAAAAGTCGCTCTCACGTACATTAACGACTCCAATCCAAACAAGTTATTAGCCTACTCATTTCTGGATCGGTCACACACATACACACACATATATGAATCTAAAATTCAATGTAGTTTAATTTTTTCCAAAGGAATTGTAATTTCATTTCACTGGCAAATCCCCTAACTATCCTGTTTCAGAATCTATAGTATCATGTCACGCCATAAACATGATTTATCTCACATTTCATACAAGGTAAACAAAAAGAATAAAACACAATGTTTTCCTCACCAAGTTTCCACTTTTGACAAGTCATTGGTTATTGTGTTGAAGAACATCTGATTCAATCTTTGCCATAGGATCATCCTTAATCTCAATTTCCTTTTCTTTTTTTTCCAGGTCACTTTTTCGCTGCAAGTATTCCACAACCTGCATCACAACTCAATTCTCTGCTTCGATGTATTGCATCTCCTCTTCCTGCTGTCGCCGCTTAAAGCAAGTATCAACATCTGCTGAACTGAAACACACAATCAATCAAAGGACAAAACAATACATAAAATTAGAACATTCATGAGTTAGAGTTAAAAAAGAAAGAAGCTGAAAAAGGACTTCGGTTTTTTCACGTATTTGGTTGAGTAGCGCAGCCCTGCTCGCCACCCTTGATGCATTTAGGGAGGGCGTAATTGAAAGTGAAGACACGGTTGTAAACTCATCAGTGTCGTCCATGTTGGTGGCGGCATCTTCTCTCACAAGAAAGGTGATGAAGACAAAGGAACGTGCTTCATCACTTTCATTGAGAGGGAAGAGGCCTCTGCCACCATAAATGATGCCGAGCTTTACGACCGCGTCCTCACAGTCAATTATACCCTTCCTGAACATTAAACTTTAGGACGCCCTCACCATAGAAACATAATTCGTTGATATCCTCTATGAACTGCGAATTGGTACTTACATACCAATTCGCAATATGGGTTCTCTCTAATTCGTAGCTTTATACATCCGGTACTGGTTCTCAAAAATAATTCAAAGAATCATTTAGAAGAGAAAGCATAGAGAAAAAGAGTAAGAGAGCAAAAGAAGAAAACCTACCAGAGAAGGAGGGAAAGGCAAAGCTAGTTGTGGCTTTGACATCCACAAATATTTAAATTTAAATTGATTTGAATGAAATTTGGAAAGTTTAAATTTATATAACATCACCAATTAATTAAGGGGGATTTTTTCAAATCTTGAGAATTATTACTTAGAAGGAATAAAATTAAGAATTGATAATCGACTAAATAAATGAGCTTGCAACCGGTAGAGTGTTGAGAAATAACATACCATGATATAATGATACGTGTATAAAATTGATTTAAAAGAACCTTAAAAATTATATAATAAAAATACATATAAATATAGTGTATATTTAATATTTCAACTTACCTTTTTATTCATGATATTTTTATATTTTATATTATATAATTTCTAGTTTTTAGCACACCATTAATATATTAATATATTAAAATGTACCGCGTACCCTAGTGTACCCAATATGTATACCCCTCATGTACCAATACTTCGAAAGGTCACATACCTCGTACCTCGTACCTCATACCTGTACCCATACCACATAACAGAGAGTACTGTGAACCTGGTAACTATGGCCCTCACAAGTCAATTTTGCTTGGCCTAGCCCAATAGGTTATGCAATTTATTAACCATACGCCTATACATTATTATAAAGTTTAATTGTATAATTGATTAATTATATCACTTAATTTTTTATTAAATATTAATTCAATAATTAATATTTTAAATTTTAACTAATGTAATAACCCATGTCTTGCATAGGTTTTAAATTGACAATTTATATTTTTTTTATATTAATATAATTTTTAATTATTTTTTTATTTTACAGAAATATTTGTTAGTAGATACATATATCAATATTCATAGAAATATATATAAATAATTATGGATATTAATATATATTTAAATAATTATTGATATATTTAAATAATTTAATATTTACACATGTCTTATATTATTTTAATTTATAAAAATGTTTATTTTAGAAACTATTACCTTCATAAATATATGGCTAAATTATTATTTTGGTCCCTTATCTTTTCGCAAAATCATATTTTGGTCCTTTATCTTTTAAAGTTTTATTTTTGTAACGACTTGCTGTCGCTACATGGTCAATTGACGGTTAATGCAACACGGAAGATTTAATTCTAGACAAAAACTTTTGATTTAATTTATTTATGAAAAAGAGAGTGAATTTTTTTTTTTTGGCAAGACATACAACGTTCAATTCCTTTCAAAATAACCCACGCATACATCATAAAGCATCAATTGTAAATGATTGTGCCTTATGGCACTTACAAACCAACATCATTGTCAAGGCATCTCAAAAGAGAATGTGTGTGCACATACATCTGTGTACCCATCAACAAAAGTTCATCGCAAAAGGGAAGGGGGGAAAAATACACCACACACACCCTAGGCTGGTTGTACCCCTAAACACTACATCTAAGAAGGAGGAACAGCAGGTGGAGGATCAGCAAATGGCTCCTTAGCTTTAGCATCTCAGCGTTGAGGACAAGGTCCCTGAGCGAACAAACGGCGATACTCCTTAACTCTCATGCGAGGTTGGGCAGTAGGAGCAAGTTCTCACCACATTTCCCGAATGGGTAACCAAAACTCTAGTGATGTATATAGAGTCACAGAAAACACAACAATTCCCGTAAGAGCATAGGAAAGCGTAAGCTTTCCCCTACCGTAGACACTCTGAAGTCGCAATTGATCCTCCAAGCTTCACCATCTCACGAAAGTCAATGTGATAGGGGCCCACATGAACGGGGTTCCAAATCATTGGCAGTGATCTCGATGCTCTAGGTCATCTTGGCATCTGCTCCCACGAACACAACGTTTGAGATCATCACAGGCAAGAACCACATGTGCAAACAGTGCAAGGGTAAGCTTAAGATAAAAATAAATGTAGAGCTCTAAGTGACACAACAATTATTTTCAAGAAGGAAAGGATACTAATATCAGAAAGATTACAACATTTTAAATAAACATATCCAAACATAGTACAACATAATTCATAAAATTCATGCAGACATTACTCCATGGAGACTTTTTTTTTTCAACAACTCGAGAGATCAACATGGAAGCATCCCTTAACATAGCACCTGAGCCACAAGAATCACACAAATTCCTTCAAGGCACAACTATTGGGGGGGGGGGGGGGGGTCCATGAATTGATCTTGTGGAAGTCGGTAGTGGTTTCGTAGGATAGATGTACATGGGCAATGGCTTACCACAACACAAGGTTCGTGATGACCTTGACCTCAATGTGGGATTCGCCCATTTGCCTATCCTCAAGGTCCATAACAGCTACCCCACTTTTCCTTCCAACACTAGGTTGAGAGTTGTATACCGACTCCCAACTTACGTGCCTACTCACGACGCCATCCCAATATGACCCATGCTTATACGTTCATACCATTAATAGTAACAAAACATTAACCCAGCATATGACCCAGAGTCACCTTATTTTCCAAAATCAATTCCCAATATCCGTAAATTAATGGATAACATATGTTATCAGAATTTATGAATTTAAGGTTTGGAGTTTCTCTCTTAAATCTTTTGTGTTCTATTAATCCTAATTATTAACTTAAAAGTTAATATTCTCAATAATAGAGAAACTAAGAGGAAATTTTATTTCAACAAATTATGCTTTTATAAGCAGGGAATTATACTTATTAGAATAGAAGAAAATTCATAAAAACTCTCTAACATGTTAAGGGATAAAATTTAATATTTTAATTTTATCAAAATTATTTTCTATTGAGAAATAATATGTGCATGCTTATATATATATATATATATATATATATATATATATATATATATATATATATATATATATATATATATATATATGTTCAGATTCATCTGCTTATAAAAATTTTCGTTTTAAACTCCTATTCATCATATACAGTTTCAGCGTAATAATAATAATAATAATAATACGAGATCTTTCTCCAAAAATTTTACATTAAGGGTCTTGAGATTTAAAAAATATAGGTATTTTAAGTACTTTGTGATTTCAATAAAACCCAATAACATCAAGCTCATCTCTAGCATTATTTTTTTTGAGTGCAGTAAATAACACCTAAGAATCTAAAAAAACAGATTTGTATATATACCCAAGCAGCTCAGATTTTCCATGTAACATAGAGCTCAAAATGAGGCCAAATGAAATTTTTACAGTATATATAACTACATTATTAACTCAAATAATCATATATCATGACAAGAATTTCATACAGTCATTTCATTCACACCAAACAACAACTAGCACATTTGAGTATACCTCATTTTCATAGTTTAAACAAAACCAAACAGAAATAAATAAATAAAATAAAATAAAATAGATTACTACAGCCATAATAAATATCATTGAACTAACAGTGAGTAAACTTAAAAAAAATAGTTCATCATACTAATATGATTATATAAGAGATTAACAAAGAAAGAAAGCAAGAAGATGGATAAGCTCCCTTACTTGTAGTCCTATTTGTGTACAAGAGTGCCCCAATGGAAGAAGAATGAACACAAAATGGTGGGAGAGAATTTGCTCTAAGCTTGCTCCAGCAGAAGGGTAAGAGGGATTCTAAAAAAAATGCTCCTTCATTGATATTTGTAGGCAAGGTTTTCCGGTGGGGTTACGCTTTGCTGTTTAAAAAGAAGCATTCAGAGGATTTTTTTTTGTTTTTTTTTTTTTTTAAATGCTATCGTGCAATTTCATAAGGGTTCAAAAAACCAACGTATAAATCAAGGGGGGGGGGGGGGGGGTGGTCAAATTATTATTCAAGGGGCTCTAATGGTTTCTTTTCATTTTGGTTGTTTTAGAAAAAAAAACCTTCCAGTGGTTTAAAGCTAGCATGCAACTGGTGGTTCAGTATTATGTATATTAATAGGTATATAGTGAATTGATCATTGGGTAAAAGAAAGTTTGGGTGACCGAGGAAAGCGATGCCCAAATTGGCATTTTACTTTTCAAAATTTGTTATTTAAGGGCCCGTTTGGGGTGGTTGTAAGTTTTTGGTTTTTGGTTTTCAAATACAATTTTTAAAACAAAACGCGTTTGGCTAAAATGAAGATGAAATGGTTTTTAACTCAATTTCAAAACACTTTTACATTTATTTTCAAAACTAAGAAAAAAGATTTGTGAATTTGGTTTTTGGTTTTTTTAAAAAATACACATCATTATATTTGAAAATGGCATTTCTTGCCACCACCACCACAACCAACGCCATTGTCACCACCACTGTCACCACCACCATTATTGCTGCCGCCATCTCCGCAGCCGCTGTCACCACCACCACCACGACTGCTACCACCACGACCACCAGCACTGCCACCACCATCACCGCTACCACAACTACCACGACCACTGGCATCGCCTCCACCACCACAAGCTTCATCACCACTATCATCGTCACCGCCACGACCATGACCACCAGCGCTACTGCTACCATCATAGGCACTGTCACTACCACCACCGACTCTGTCACCACCATCACCACTGACACCGCCACGATCATCACTGGTACCGCCACAACCAGCACCATTGGCACCGCCCCAACCATCACTATCGGCACCGCCACAACCGTCACCGTTAGCATTACCACCGCCACCACCGTCATTGTTGTCGTCACCACCACCACTATCATCATCACACAAACATATTTTGAAACTAATTTTAACATAATAAGAAATTTCAAAGTGAGTTTATTTTGAAACTAAAAATTAGAAAAAAAAACTAAAACTAATTTTTTAAAACTAAAAACTGGTTGTAGTTTTTGAAATTTTCAAAACTCAACCAAAAACCACCCCAAACGGACGAAATTGGCTAAAGTGATTTACTAAAAATTGAAGATAAGGTTTAACCAAAATTGGTAAATTAAAAATTAATTTACCTTGAAATAGGTGCTAATTATCCTGAAAAAATGTGTTAATGATCTATTAGGATTGGTTCATGATAAATTTCTAACTACTTCTTTATTTACACAGTGTAATTTTACACTGACAGTGCATAATTAAAATTTCAGTTTAATTAGAGCCTCATCAATATTGTCACATAAAATCATACAAAGGATTTTAATTAAATTTTCTCAATTAAACTAAATTTAAATTTTCTCTTGTAAATTTAAACTAAAATCATACACGGTGTTACAATTTTGGTACTTTATCTTTTAAAAGTGTCCTATTTTAGTCCTTCCATTAGTTCAAAATTAATATCGTTAATAATTTAAAGATAACGGTGGTTAAAAGCTATCATTATCTTTAAAATATTAACAGTGTTAATCATTTAAAGATAATGGCAGTTTTAAACTACCACAAAATATTTTTTTTCTTTCAAAAATGTTTTGTGGGGGTTGAAAACCGCCATTATCTTTAAACTATTAACAGTGTTAATTTTAAACTGACGGAAGGATCAAAGTAGGACATTTTTAAAAAATAAAGTACCAAAATATAAAAGACAAAGGACCAAAATAGTAATTTAACCTAAACATATTCACATTGGCATATAAATATATATATATATATATATATATATAATTTTAATAAGATATTAAGATTGAAAATTATTTTAAATTATATTTTCTAATTATTATTTTCTATTTGAGTTATTAGGCATGCACTATGAATGTAAAAGTTTTGATACTATCAATCCATAACAAATTATCCTTGGTGTGACTATATGACTTTTAAGATATTTATTATAAAAATTAACAAATCTATTTTCTATTATCTATTATCTATTATATCTATCTATTATCTATTATAAAAAAAGGTTTTACAATATGGAAAAATGCCACATGGCAACACCGTATTCATTATTTTCTCACCTAAAGTTTATATATATATATATATATTTTTGATTCATATAAATATTTTATTATATTTAATTATAGTAATTAAGACATTTATAATTAAGGTGTTTACAATAAGTATATGTTCTACTTAAATTCATCAATTAAATAATTACATCTTAAATTGATTTTGGTTTTATATAACAAGAAAATCAATTCTACAAATTTTATTGAATATTATTTATAATTGCAGTAATTATGATAATTATGGTAATATTTTTTAATTTGAACTTGAATTAATAAAAGTAATTACAACTAATATATTGAGGATTCTTTCTATTTTTATTTTATTAGTGTTTTTTCTCTACGTTTATATATCAAAAAAAGAAAATTGAAGATCTTCCCTATGTCTATATTCTTCAATTTCTTCCTTTGATTTGCTTAGAGAATGACATTGAAAAGGGTAAACTCCTAGTCTATTATGTTGACGTTATAAATTGATGTTTCTATTATTCTCTCATTCCACCTGATCTATAAAATTCTTTCTTCTTTGTATAGGACATGTTTTGCTAACTCTGATGGGAAAAGGTGAGTAATGAGTCTATTTTATTATTCTCAAATTTTTTATCATTTTTTTTGTTTTGTTTTCAACTTTTCTAGTAATCTCTAACCACTTTTTTGATTGCAGTCCTAAACCATTTTAAAATTATGTGTTTCATGAAATTTTTCATACTTTGTGTTTACGTATTTTTGCTGCCAATGAAAAAGGTAAGCAATTAATCAATTTTATTGTTTTTGTTTTTTCTTAATTTTCTTTCTTTTTAACTTTTGTGGTGATCTTGCACTTTTTTGATTGCATTCGTAAACAATATTAAAATTTACATATTTTGTCTCCAATTGGTATAAAATGGATTTGATTATCACAATTTTGCTTATGCACTGTGTTTGTTTTTGTAGCTCTTACTTACTATATTTTTTATGACATTGTCTCATCTACATTCTATGTTTGTTGCTGTAATGGATAAAAAGAGGAAGAGTTGTTTGACTTTATCCTCCAAATAATGATTGAAGCAAGATTTAGATTTCATATTTGTTATGTAGAATATTATGTATAGATTCAATTTTTTTTAGAAAATTTTATTGTTATGTTGATAATTATGAATGTTTATAAGAAACATAACCTATGTTGTGTATTTATCTTTTGATTGCAATGGTTATGATTAAGAATTAGTAATTTTAGATTATGTAAATCCAATCCTGCACAGTGCATTTACCTTTATTATGCCAATTTATTTATTCATTCACATTCAATATATGATCATTTAAATCCAAATAGTGTTATAAAACATTTCCTTCCTTTTCTTTTTTTTTCTTCCCTCATTTGTTAATTGGAATTCTGTAACGCGTAGCCGCTTTCAGGATCAAAGACTGTCCTCACAAACTTTTAAGAATGCTTTGTCCTCACTCACATGCTTCCTGGGAAACTTCCCTGGAGGTCACCCATCCCAAAATTGCTCCAAGTCAAGTACGCTTAACTATGGAGTTCTTAAGTGATAGGCTACCAAAAAGTAAATGCACCTTGTTGGTATAGGTAGTGCTTATTAATTCCCTTTAAGCTACCCTCAACTATATAGTCCCATACCTGCACAGCCTTTGGATCCCTCTCGTTCTGGTATGTATTCAATTCATTCATGTGTCCTTCCTGCTTGAAGCCTGTTAAGAGCTGCTCCTTGTCCATGCATTATCTCTTTTGCACCAGCAATCACTCCCTGCGCTTATCAGTGCCCGGGATGTTACATGCCCACCAGCTTCCACTTGGTTCATTCTCAAACCACATCGTATTGGGAGAGAGGCCCTACTCTGATACCACTTTTTAACGCGTGGCCACTTTTAGGATCGAAGACTATCCCTACAAACCAATACAAGACTTTTCAGCATGCTTTGTCCTTATTCACACACTTCTTGGGAAACTTCCCAGGAGGTCAACCATCCCAGAATTACTCCAAGTCAAGTACGCTTAACTGTGAAGTTCTTAAGTGATAGGCTACCAAAAAATAGATGCATCTTGTTGGTATAGTAGTACTTATTAATTCATTTTAAACTATCCTCAACTGTAGAGTCCCATACTTGCATAGGCTCTGGATCCCTCTCATTCTGGTGTATATTCAATTCATTCATATGTCTCTCATGCTGGAAGCCTGTCAAGAGCCGCTCTTTGTCCATGCCTTATCTCTTTTGCACCGACAATCACTCCCCGCCCTCATCAGTGCCCAAGATATTACAAATTCTTTACCCAATCTTAATATCAATATACAATCATATTATGTATAACTTAAAAATATAAAAAATAAAAAATAATATGTTATTAAAAAATAGAAAAATATAAATTTCATAATTTAACGTATCATCAAATTAATTTATTTGTAAGTGAATATTTTTTTAGTGTTAATATTATTCATGTTAAAATATAAATTAAAAATACTTAAATAATTAAAAAACATTTGTCTATGAATCAAAATATTATATATGATAATAAAAGTATAATTTTTGCTCTTTTGAATTACGATCTACATAAAAAAATAATTATGGTAGAATTTTATAAAAATTTATGAAAAAATATTAAAATAATGTTTTGAATAAAGAATAGTAAAAATAAAAAATAAAATTTTAAAAAGTTTTGAAAAGAAAAAAATTATAAATTAATAGAATATAATATTGAATTAAATCTATAATATATATGAAGAAGTAATTTTAAAATAATATTTATTATAGTAATATAAATATAAATTTTCATTACTATATTGCAAATATTTATCCTATAATTATTGCATTGATTTCAATAGTTTATATAAGATTTAAATCGTTTGTGATTCTTTTTGCTTTTCCATAGAAAAAACACCATTTGAGTTTCTTTTGACATTTATACACCAAATTTATGCTTTTATATACTAAAAATTTGTTTGGAATTTTTCGTACTTTATATGCCACCAAATCAAAATCAATCAACGTAATTAGTGTAATTACTATTAGATATGAAATAATACATAAATGAAATCATGCCAGCAACATTTTAATTTCTTATCTTTTTAGTTATTATTGCATTAGTTTCATGGGCTTAAATGAGATACAAACCATTTGAGATTTTCTTCTGCTTTTATGTACCAAAATTTCTACTTTTATGTATTAAAATATTGATTGAGATTCTTTTTACTTTTATATTCTAACAAAATAGAATTGAATAATATAAGTAGTGTGATTAGTATTAAATGAGAAACAGTGCACAAATAAAATCAACCAAACAATGTTTCAAACTCTAATATTTTCTATTATTATTGCATTGATTTCAATAGGTTTATATGAGATTCAAACCATTTGAAATTCTTTCTCATTTTATATATAAAAAAAATTTGAAAAAAAATGCCTAACATTTTTCAATTTTTATTGCTTATAATAAAATTCAAATTTAAATTAAGTTAAATAATACAGATATATAAAAATTAACATTAAATTATAACTAATTCATTTAAATATATAATTTGATAATATGTTATCATATATATAACATTAATAATTTATATATCTTTGGAGATTATACTCATAACAAATATTACATAATACAATCAAACTTTGAATTAGTCTAAAGTTTTTGAAATGTTATCCATAATAAATTATTACTATAAATATAAGACAAAAAAAAAGATATTAATTTATATAAGTACTTAAATATATATTAAAATTTGCACCTACCAACAAAAAAATTGTTAGAGTTAAAAAATTATAACAAAATATAATATTATAAAAAAATTGAAGCTTATTTATTTAAAACTCACTACACCGGCTATTTTACTATAGAAAAATTTAGGGTTAAACAATTATTATTAGCTGAAACAAAATACGCATAGTGAAGTTATTATTTAATCATTATTTTATCTTTATTCGTCATTAATTTTCTTATTATAATCTATAAGTCTAAATATCTATAAATCTATTTTCTTTTTTCAAATAGCAACCAAGATTGATGCTACAACAACTTAATCACACCCTATGAAATAGTCATTTTTCAATGTCAAGCCATTGATTAAGAAACAAGAAAAGTTTTTTCATTGGTTCATCAAACCTTCCATCCATGCCCTTACAAAGCCAATTTTCATATTTATTTTCTTTAACTTTTAATTTTATGCAAATATTGTTAATGATCAATAAATAATTAAAAATGAAGTAGACTCTAACCATAAGAAAAAAGGTATTTCATATTAGTGATAATAAATATTGTTACCTTAAATACTAATGTAATGAATAATAATAATAATAACAATAACAACAACAACAACAACAACAACAACAACAATAGCAATAACAAAAACAATAAATAAATAAAATTTATGGTCATGTTTTATATTTATTATCATTATTTTATTATTTTATAATAATTTATAGTATTTAGGTATTGTAAAGATTATCATGGTAATAAATTATTATATTTCATTAAATACTAAAACTAATATAACGAATAATAACGATCAAGATATCTATTATCTATTATATATTATAAAAAAAGATTTTTTCATGTAGGTAGATGTCACGTGACAACACTACATCGATTCTTTTTCGCCCAAAATGTCGCTAAATTATTTTATTTTTTTTAATTTATAAAACTATATAATTATAGTAATTAAGGTGATTATTTAATCATTAAATTGAAAGAGTGAAAATCACACAAGAAGGGGGGGGGGGGGGGGGGGGGTTGAATTGTGTGTTTTTAAAAACTTTTCTCTTAAACAAAAAGTGAGTTCAAAAATGGTTTGAGCGAAAGGATAAGGAAGAACAAGAATACAAAAATTTTATATTGGTTCATTCAAACTTGAACTACATCCAATCCCTTTACCAAGAAGGTATTCACTAACCAACCTTAGGTTACACAAGTATTCTTTCACTGCCTCTTTAGGCCTTACAACGCAATCAACCCAGATTGTTTAACCACCCAAGTATTCTTTCTTACTAAGCCTCTCTAGGCTTTCACAACAAAACAATTGTTTACAATGATAATAACTCACTATGTGAGAATTTGAAAGTTTAAGCACTATAAAGAATTTCTTCAAAAAATATCCAAAGATCGTCTAGTGGACGTAAGAGAGTAGTTTGTTCTTTTTCAGTATGTCTCACAGTCAGTGTCTCTCTATCTTCTTTCTTCATTCTTCTTTATATATAGTCTTCATAATAAAAGAGCCATTGAAGATGATTTAGTTTCAGTCTTCAAGAAAGAAGCGCATGTATCGAGCTTTCAATGATGTTAGAAAAGGTAATTTTGATCTTGCACCAAAACGAAAAGTGCAGGATTGCATTGGCAGTCTACTTTTCTAATCATTCTTCATTTGGCTTGGCAACTTGATAAGTTGATTTCCTTTTCCTTCATTGCTGCGCTTATGCATTACAATGTA
Organism: Spatholobus suberectus; assembly: GCA_004329165.1. Taxonomy (NCBI): domain Eukaryota; kingdom Viridiplantae; phylum Streptophyta; class Magnoliopsida; order Fabales; family Fabaceae; genus Spatholobus; species Spatholobus suberectus. Next base: position 60,506,116 of record CM014730.1, on the reverse strand, counting down.
TCTGTCTTTCATTTAATGCTTGAATTATTTGAATGTTAGATCTTTTAAAAGGTAAGGCATTAGTCTCGAGATATATATATATATATATGAAAGATGTATAGACTGGAAGAGTATAAAAAAAATTAGTCGTTTAAGAACTTACATCTGGATGAGTCTAGTACAAGCGTCTAAGCTTAAGACACTTAGTCCATAAAAAGTGACTTACTCTTGGATGGTCGTCATATATGAGTATATTGGATGCTCGTCAAGACTAGCGCGTTGGACGCCACGGTTTTGGATGTTGTAAGTTCGTTAACTTTAAACAGAAACTTAAACTTTAATAAGTTTGTTATCTTCAAAGTTTTGAGGGACTAGACGCTTCATACGTCTTTGGTTCCAACAATCTCTCCCTTTTTGATGATGATAAACCTTGTTAATTTTTAAGTTTTGCTGATATATATAAAAAGGAAAGTGCATGCATAAACGGGTTTCGACAAACTTACTATACTCCCCATGAGTCTGATATGTCAAATTTGCGTATTTTGAGACATAGAACATATCAGTCCAGATAAACATCTAGGCATTGAAGTATAGAATGTTTATGCATGAATGTCATGTAATGCAAAAGCTCAACAGACAGAGATCAAGGCATCAGAGCAGACAGAGATCAATGCATCAGAGCAATCAATCAGAGTAATAACAGAAAGAACAATCAAAGCATCAGGGTAAACAAAAAAACTTAAAGGAAAAACTTAAGAACAGATCATACAAAAACTTATACTTTATTTCTCCCCCTTTGTCATTATCAAAAACAAATAGACAAAAGAAGGGAAAGAAGAAAAAAAAATCATCATTGTCACTTGGGTGCTGAGGGAGGTGGAGGTGGAGGTGGAAATGGTTGCAAGGTTTAGAGGAGTTCTTGTTGGTTCTAGAGAATTTGTTGTAGGAGTGTTAGAATGGGTTGAAGTTGGTTGGTGACGTATTGTTGGATGGTGTGGTCAATAGTTGAAATGGGTGGAGGGGCAAGAGTGGCTATGGGAAGGCTTGCAGCAGCTTCAGAACCGGGAGTAGGAGGTGGTGGAGGTGTTGGTGAGGGAGGTTAAGAAGGGGTTGGTGGTTGAACTTTAATGAGTGGAGGTGGCGCTTCTAAGAAATTTAGGTTGGGAATTTGGAGTTAGTATGAACGTGGGGTTGCCCATGGGTATGACTGCTCAAAGGTGTTGGAATGAGTTAAGGTGACTATCATGGTGTAAAGAATGGAGGTTTCTATGCCAAAAATTGGACGCTCATCCGTTGGATGGACAAAGGTGGTAGAAGTATCAGAGAAGTGAAAGACATGAGCTGGACGCTATGTCTACTTACAAGTTTGCGTTGTTGGAGTTTCATCCTTGTCGTCTTGTGAAAGTCCATTGCTGGACGCTTCTTATTCATAAGTGAACATGTGCTGTGCCAAAAGCGTTCAACATCGTCCTTGTCCATCTCTTGCGATAGACGCTGAACTAAGTACCATTCCGAAGTGATGGTTGGATGCTGTAAGACCCCTATTTTTGGAAAAGGATAAAATGACTATTTTGCCCCTAGAAGGACTAGATAATTGAGAAAATAAATAAAAATAGATAGAAGTGTCTAAGATTTATTTTTAAGTCATTTATGTGCTTAGAATAATTAATAATGATTTTATAAATTTTTCATAAATTTATTAAGACAATTTTTGTGAAATGACCAAAATACCCCTGATTGACTACAAGAGTAGACTAGAAACTTTTTGACTTCAAAGTATTTTGAAAATTTTATACTAGGTATATTTTAATTATAAAAATTTATTTTGAAAGAGAAATGGTGAAAAATGTAACACTTTTATTTCAGCTTTTCAACCACTATTCTAATAATTGACTAGTTAATTTTGAAAAATCAGGAGGGAATTTCAAAATTCTGATTTTCACCATCATGCTCAAAATTTCAAGAGCTATCTAGTTGTGATTTTTAATAATTTTTCTAAGCTGAAGCTCGGAGAAATTAGAAAATGACGATTTTGTCCATCTTTATCAATATTAAGGGTTGACATGAGAAAAAGATTCAATTGATATGAAAATTTCAATTTGAGCCTGGAATCATGTCATATATATTAAAATATAATTATGGAATTATTTTGGAAATTTTCTGGAGTTCTTGTGTAAAATGACCAAAATGCCCTTAGGTGTCCTATAAGCCAGCCAGTATTGGTTTTACATCCAAAAAGGTGAAAATGATAATTTCAGTTTATTTATAGGTGAAATATTTAATTTTATAATTTTCATAAAAAATTTGGTATTTATTGAATTAAAATGGATTTATTATGAATTTTTTAGCTTAAAAATACAAAATAAATAGATAAAATTTGAAATAAATTAATTAAATTAAAATTAATTATTAGAAATTTATTTTTGATGAGAAATAATTTATTTGTCCAGTTTTACATTTAATTGAATTTTTGGATATTAAAAGTCAATTTTTTCAAGTTTAGGCGATTTTATCGTTATCGGTAAATTTACCAACAAATAAAATTAACATCTAGAAGCTGGACAGCTAAGGGAGCACGTCCACAACCTAGGAATTGCTGATTCATCACCCTATTTTTGATATGTGTCCCCAAACTAATTAAAAATAAATCAAAAATAAGATTTATGACATAATGACTTATGTCATCAAAGTGGACACCTAAGCCTTCTCTTCCTCTATAAATACCTCCCATCCTTGGTCATTTTTCACACACCTCTCCCTCTCTCAAGCCACCAAATTCTTAGAGAGCTTCTCTCTCTAGAAGAAATTTTCTTTTACTTTGCTTTTCTGCTAAAATTTTACTAGTTTTCCAACAACTAGTAAAGTTCTCTTCCTAAGAGCTTTGCTTGAACAATTCCATCCTCTTCATCAACCACCTTAGAGGTAATGGGGGGAGTGGGGTTAGTTCTAAATTACTGTCACTTTGCATGTTGGTAGGAAAGGTTTTCCCCTAAACCCGTTTAGGCTTAAGTTTTATTATTGTTATTATTATTTAATGTTAAACTTTAATTTTTGCTAAGTTTTTACTTTACTCAAATTTAGATTATTAAATCATGATTATTAAATTGTTACTCTGCTCAAATTTAAATTATGAAATTATATTTGCTAAGCTGTTACTCTGTTCAATTAAAATGCATTTGCTAAGCTGTTATTCTACTCAAATTTAGAAAATTAAAATGTATTTATTTCATCGTTATTCTACCAAAATTTTAGTAATTAAATTATAATTGCTATGTCGTTATTCTGCTAAAATTTTATATGATTACTAAATCGTTATTATGTTAAAATTCTAATATTGTGCAATTTCTGCAATATAAGGCAGAAATATTGATTGTACTGATGCTCAAATTAAATGAGACTAGGGAAACCTCTGTTTGAGAAGTTAGGAAGTGATACATTAGTGAGTAATGTAAAGTAAGTGACATGTAGTGGCATGGCACCCTGTTAGGGAAGCTACGGTTTGGTACACTGCAGGATGAAAGGCAGGATCCATGGTTAGGTCTAGAAGATATGGTATCGAGTGGTGAGCGTCCTAATGGCCAAGGTAGCGCTCTTGAGCTGGGACAATCACTTAACCAACTTGATAACCCTGACAATGAGAGTATACCTCTATAAATGGATATCCTAAATTGTTATTTTGTTCCTCAATGATGATGAGAAGTGTACCATGAGATGATGTTGAGAAAGGTATATGTACTCCCAGTCACTTCCCAGGTTCTGTTAAGAACTATTACTCACTAATGGAAAGTATGGATCCATATCGAGTCAAAGATTGTATAACATAGAATAAACTTTAGGTTCCCTTTTTATTGTCAACTGTGTTTTATTTGTATTGTGTGGTAGAATTCCTACCATACATGTAAAAGTGATATTAGAACAAATCACCTCACTCTATTACTTTTTCTTTTATGCATGATTGATCACGGTTAATGAAGACCCAGCTATTGATGAAGACCTATAAGGCTAGTCCAATAGTTTGTTATTTTATGGGATAGGGTAGACGGACACTGCTCTGACTAGGATCTTTTTGATGTATTGGGAATAAATAGTAACTATTTTTATGCATATTTCAATCTCCCTCTATTTCATTTATTTTTCTGATTATGAAATCATGATGTACTGCTCCACGATAAATACATACAGATATTGTTTTTTTATTGTCGTTTTCAAATTTTGTTAAATTTACAAATTTTCTATTATTAAAAGTGGAGAAAAATTTTACTCGCATTTTTAAATAAGTATGGGTTATGTTCAATGTGAATGGGTGTCATAGATGCTGTTGAATTTCTACTCTAGACAGTGATGGGAATGAAGGTGGTTTGGTTAGTATCTTCACTTTTTTGCTATTTACATCCAAGGTTGGAAGCCTTGGGCAAATGCAGTCAGGTTGGATGCGGACGGTTTGATGTGTTGAGTGGGAGGAATGAACAGCTGATTCTTCAAAGTTGTAGAGCTCTTCATAGAGTTACAAAACATGTGTTCGAATGGTGAAGGGAAAAATCTGGCTTCTTTAGGGTCCAATGGCCTAAACTTTAATTTTGCTAGCTTGATGTGGATGGTCCACTCGAACGCTCGACTACGTCTTTGTTGTACGACTTGTTCAATCTCCTCAATTGGAGGTACTTTGTGTTGAAGTACTCCAGGAGGGTGTGTAGTGAAGCGCTAAGCTCGTACAAGTCTTGGATATCTCCTTTTGATGAACCGCTTGAGTGGTAGATGTTCAATTGATCCAGGAGGTAGAGCCAAGTATGCTTCAGAAGGTGGATGGATGTAGTCATCCGTATATCGCTCAGGGAAGATCGGTGAGTAGTCGAAGCAGAAATCTAGCTCAAGTAGAGGTTCTGGACGCAAGATGATTGCATTGTCATCCACCAAATTTTGCTGATTTCCTTCAACAAATAGCAAAGGCCACTGCCTGTTGGTTTTCCCCAAGTTTTCTTATTGTGTGGAGGATGTGTCCATAAGAATGATAGAGGATGATGAACGTTGTTTGGGGGGCTTGATGGAAAGGTATGGTTTGGTGAGTCCGAGAGTGGGAATGGTGTAGGTATAACCATAATCACCAGGCAGTAACAAGTCTGGTTCAAGTGCGGTTTGCTTTTGTGTTTGTGTTTGGTCAAGGGAGATGGGTTGCTCAGTAGGTTCAATGATCATAGAGTCAACAAACTCTTCTTCAGACACAACAACAACATCAAGGGCAGATAACATACTTTTCTTCGATTTTACTACTGTTGGTTGTGATCTTACTGGTCGTTTGGATGATGGAGTGGGTTGGACGACTAAGGCTTGTGGTTGAGGCGGAACTGCAACTATAGCAGTCTTTTGTCTTTTCAGAAGAACTCCAATGGGCTCATCGTCCTCATCATTTGATTCCACTATCACCTAGAGTCTTCTCTTGGCAGGTTCTGGTGCAGGTGTAGGTGCAAGTGTAGATGGAGGAGGAGCAGCTGCAGGAGGAGTAGGCAGAGCTAGAAGCTGTTGAGACTTAGACCTCGTTACCCTAGACGACCTTGCCTTGGATGGTTTCCTCCTTATGGACGGTGTGACAGCAACTATAGGATGGATAAACAGAGCTTCATTGTCCATCAGTTGAGTTGGTTGGACAGTTTGCTCTTTAGCTGGTTGAGGCACCTCCTCAACAAGTACCTCCTTGATGTCCATGGTCTTAGCCGTCGTGTCTAGAGGCTTCAGCATGAAACTAGCCTTCATCTGGGCAATGTTGTTGCGACCAAATGGTAACTAGGTGAACTTGTGGCCACCACCTTGTGCTCTTATTTGAGTCTGCTCACCAACAGACAGAGCAAAGAAGGCATGATATACCTTCTGCAGCAAGAAAATTCTATTCAGGAGTGCAATATAGGCAATCTAGTCACATTCTCCTCGTCCCTTCATGGTCCGGAAGATGTTGCTCAGGATGAGGTAAGGCAGGTTGAACTGTTATCTAGTCATCATGTGGAACAGTGCAAACTTGTGTAGAAAGGTTACGCTGTCATTAAACCTAACCTTGTGCAGTATACCTTTATTTAAAAGTTGTTGCTATACTTTGCCTTCCTTCGTTAGCTTGTTGTACTTGACAGGTCCTCCACCTTCCAGTCCCATCAAAGCTGCGTCTACAGTTTCATGTCCTCCAAAACTGTTCTCCCAATCATTCTTAATGCAGGAGCCAGCTCGTTTACAGCCAATGGCTTGCCTAACACTCCTGAGGTCTAGAGTGACCTTTACTCCCAGAACAATACCAACAATGCTTGTTTAGGAGAACTCTATTGTTTCCAAAAGCGTCTGATGAGTTCTGGATAGACGATCTCGTTCAAGTGGAAGTAGTTAAGAATTCCACATCTCATCAGGTTGTCTTTGACCTTGACACCCATGTCGTAGAGAGCTTGAATGTCGAAGCAGCTTTTTATCAGGGCAATGGCGTTGTCCAGGCTTTCCACATAAGCCACAGCCTTTATGGTGGCATCTGTTTTCTCCATCACCATTGTTGAAAGATTTAGGATTAGGGTTCGAGAGTTTTCGGGGGGGAGGAGAGAGGGTTTCAGTGAGAAAGCAAAAGTCAGATAAGTGTTTAGTTTGTAGGTGTTTGAGTGTATAGGAAGTAATTGATCGGTTTTCTATTTTGGCAGTTTTTTGAATTTTGAAGAAAGATAATGTGTATTTAATGCTGTTCAGGCGCGCACATTTCATAAGGACAATTTTCGGTGCATAAGTGACTCAGACAAGAATAAAGCATTTATTTCAAATCATTATTAGTGAAAACATGATTATGTACGAATGAAGATTTTTATGCACATAAATATGAATCGTTATGGAATGCGAACAGTGATGCTAATGGACGCATGCATGATGGACGGTGTAATGATAATGGACACTATATGTCTTTGAACACTACTAGTCATTGGACGGTCAAGGCGCATAAAAGAAAATTATTCCTTTATAAATTCCATACCAAGACGATCTCAAATATGGATGAGTTTATCTTTAGGAAGTGGTTTTGTAAATATGTCTGCTAATTGATTTTCAGTGTTAATGAACTGAATATCAATAGTCTATTTCTAAACATAATCTCTTATAAAGTGATGTTTTATTTCAATATGCTTTGCTCTAGAATGCAATATAGGATTTTTAGATAAATTTATGGCAACAGTATTATCATAAACGATAGGAATTTTACTCCCATAGATACTGTAGTCCTTTAGTTGATGCTTAATCCACAAAATTTGTGAGCAACAGGACGCTATTGATATGTACTCTACTTTTGCTATGGATAGGGTAATCGTCCCTTATCTTTTGCTCATCCAGGAGACAAGATTTCCACCAATGAAGTGACATCCTCCATTGCTGCTTTTCATTCTATTTTGTCTCTAGCATAGTTAGCATCACAGAATCCAACTAACCTGTATTCTTTAATTGACTTAAAGCATAGACCAAGGTTAGTGGTTTTTTTTAAGTATCTAAATATTCTTTTTACTATTGTGAGATGTGTTTCTTTGGGATCAGATTAAAAATGAGCACATAGACATACACTAAACATGATATCAGGTCTAGACACTGTAAGATATAGTAGAGATCCAGTTATACCTCTGTATGTGGTTTCATATACCTTTTTGGATGTGTCATCCAATCCAAGTACTGAAGATGGATGCATTGGTGTGCTCATTTCTTTAGTCCATCTTGTACTTCTTGAGTAGTTCTTTTGCACACTTTGTTTGATGTATGTATATGTCATTGTTAGTCTGTTTCACTTGTAATCCCAAGAAGAATTTTAGTTATCCCATCATGCTTATCTCAAATTCTGTTGTCATAAGCTTAGAGAAATCCTTGCATTGATCGTCATTAGTAGCACCAAATATGATATCGTCCATATATATTTGTGTAATAATAAAATGTGAATGGACATTTTTGCGAAATAGAGTAGTGTTTGCTCTTCCTCTTGTGAAGCCATTTTCTAAAAGAAAAGAACTTAACTGTTCATATCAAGCTCTTGAAGCTTGCTTAAGTCCATATAAGGCCTTCTTTAGTTTGAAAACATGTTTAGGAAAAGTGTCACACTCAAACCCAGGAGGTTGTTTCATATAAACTTCTTCATTTATTATACCATTGAGGAATGCACTTTTTACATCCATTTGATAAAGCTTCATATTACTATAAGTAGCAAATGAAAGTAAGATGCGAATGACTTCTAGTCTAGCTACAGGTGCAAAAGTTTTATTGAAGTCTATACCTTGTTGAGAATAACCTTGAGCTATAAATCTAGCTTTGTTTCTTATCACTTTACTTGCTTCGTCCAACTTGGTACGAAACACCCACTTTGTTCCTATTATAGATTTATCTCTAGGTGCAAGAGCTAGCTTCCACACATTGTTTCTTTCGAATTGACTTAGTTCTTCCTTCATGGCAATGATCTAGCCTTTGTCCAAGAGAGCTTCGTCTACTGTCTTTGGTTCTATCTGGGAAATCAAGGCAATTTGAGCTTGCTCCTTAAAGGTTGATCTTGTCTTGACATGATCACGTACACTTCCAAGAATTTGATCTTCTGGATTATATGTCTTCATTTTCCATTGTTGTCCAGTTAGTTCTTTTTGTTCTTCCTTTGGATCATCCAACTAGGTTCTAGACGCTGGTTGCTTGGAATCGTCCAACTTCATATCTGCAAAGGATTCGTCTAGCTTTGATAGTTCTCTATCAGGCTTATTATCATTAAACTTTACATGAATGCCTTCTTTAATCGTTAAGGTTATAGAGTTGTAAACTCTATATGCTTTGGACGTTTCAGAATAACCTAACAATATTCCATCATCACACTTAGAATAAAACTTTCCAAGATTGTCCTTAGTGTTTAAAATGAAACATTGACACCCAAAAGGACTAATGTATAGGGAGTCTTTTTCAAAATAGGTCTAATATATATGTATTCTATTTTGTAAATAACATTCAGTGTTTATTGCTTCAGCCTAGAAATGTTTAGGAGTGGAGTTATCATTAAGCATGGTTCTAGCCATTTCTTGTAATGACCTATTCTTTCTCTCTACCACACCATTTTGTTGAGGTATATGTGGTACAGAGAAGTTGTGGAGAATTTCGTTCTCCTTACAGAACCCTTGAAAACTTTCGTTTTCGAACGCTCCTCCATGATCACTTCTGATTGAGGCTATGCGAACACCTTTTTCATTTTGAATTATTTTGCAAAGTATAAAAAATACTTTGTAAGACTCATCCTTGTGTTTTAGGAATATAACCCATGTTCATCTAGTATAGTCATCTACTACAACTAACCCATATCGTTTTTCACTAAGAGAGGCTGTTCTAGTAGGTCTAAACAAATCAATATGTAGAAGTTCAAGTGGTCTAGTAGTGGAAACAATATTCTTTGAATCAAAAGAGCTTTTCACTTGTTTTCCTTTTTGACATGCATTACAGAGAATGTTAGATTTGTATACAAGATTTGGAAGTCCTCTTACAAATCCATTGATTTGTATACAAGCTTGTTTAGCTTTAAGATTAATCTCAAGCTTGCATGTCCAAGTTTCTTGTGCCAAATCCATTGATTCTCGTTGATGGATACTAGACAAGATACATTTTGATTTGTATAGGTCAATCTTATATAGATTGCTTTGCCTCTTAGTAGAAAATAACATAGATCTATCCAAGTTTCTGACTATACATTCATCTTTGTCAAAGGAGACACTGTATCCACTGTCACATAATTGACTTATACTTAGCAAATTGTGTCTAAGTCCTTCAACATATAAAACATTTTCAATAGAATGAAAAAGGTGCTTACCGATTTTACCTATACCGATAATCTTACCCTTCTAATTTCCTCCAAAGGTGACCCATCTACCATTCTTTGGTTGGAGGCTTTGGAACATAGACTTTTCTCTTATCATGTGTCGTGAGCAACCGCTGTCCAGGTACCATGATTGGTGTTTCCTTTCTATTGTCAAGCAGATCTGCAAGAGAAATAATCATAGACTTAGGTACCCAAATGGACTTGAGTCTTTTCTTGTTAGTTCTGAAGGCATTGGACGCCTTCGTGACTGGACGATGAATGCATCGAGATGATTCATGACCAGTTTTTCCAAAGTATTTGCAATGAGTAATAACTTCTGCTATTCTAGATACTTCCTTTTTAATAAAGCCAAATCCATACTTATCATGTGGACTTCGTTTATAAGATAAAATTTTATTTAAATTTTTAGTCCCATTGACAAATTTGGATAAACTTTCCTTTAGATGGGTTACTTCCTTCTAAAGTTCTATGGCTTCATTAAGAGGTATCACTTCTGGAACATCTTTTGCCTTTAGTTTTTCATTCTTTCTCAAAATATTTTCATAATTTTCTTTTAAGTAAATTGAATTCTGTTGTCATTTTGGAAAATTTCTTTTTCAAATCTTTGTATCCTACTTAGAGAGTTGAAGAATTAGAGAGCAATTCATTATATGCTTTTTGAAGAGAAAATATGTCATTGAAATTTACCTCTTTGTCTTGCTCATATTTTGAGCTTTCTGAACTAGTCTCCGCCATGAGATATAGATTTGCTTCTTCCTCTCCTTCTTCCAATGAGGATAGGTCCATGTCCTCCCAAGTAACCATGAGTCCTTTCTTCTTCTTTTTGAAAAAGATTTTTTTTCTCCTTTTGTAGGCTTGGGCATTTGGCTTTGAAGTGTCCAAGCTTCTTACATTCAAAGCAAACTGGTGGACTTTTCTCCTTGGGCTCATTGCTAAACTTCTTTGTGAAGTTTCTAGCTCTAGACCCTTCTTTCTTTCTCCACATGGCTTGTATCTTTCTTGTTATGAAGGATATCTCGTCCTCATTAGAGTCATCTTCTTTGGACGCTTCCTCAGAAGATTCTTCCACATTCAGGGCTTTGGATGATGATCCCTTTATTGGATGCTGGACGCTTAAGACAATGGACTTTCTTTTCTGTCCTTTAGCCTGTTTCAGCTCCAACTCGTGAACTTTGAGAGTTCCAAGTAGCTCTTCCATGGAGAGTGTTGTTAAGTCCTTGGACGCTCTCAATGCTGTAACCTGTGGTCTCCACTATCTAGGTAGACTTCTTAAAATTTTGTCAATATGATCATAGTTATCATAAGTTTTACCTAGGGATCTTAGGTTATTAATGATAGTTTGAAATCTACCAATCATAAGTTCAATAGTTTCATTATCATCCATAGTAAATAGTTCATATTGTCTTACAGGTAAGCTTAGTTTGGGTCTCTTTACTTGTGAGGTACCCTCATAAGCAAACGCGAGAGTATCCCACATCTTTTTGGCACTTCTTAAGTTGTGCATTTTTTCATATTCTAATTTAGATAAAGCGCATATAATAGCATTTTGAGCTTTAGAGTTAAGCAAGTACTTTGTTTATGTGCTTCTGTCCACTGACCTCTAGGTATCTCAGTTCTATTTTAGTCCAAAGGCAAATAGTTACTAGTTTCCACCACATCCCACATGTTAATGTGGCATGCATCAAAGAATGCTATCATTCTTTGTTTCCAGTAGTCATAGTTTGATCTTTGAAAAGCGGTGGTCTATTTACAACTTGTCCTTTGTTATCCATGTATGCTCAGGATCTTTTTATCACTACACTGTTAGATGCTCAATCCTAAGAGGCCGAGCTCTGATACCATTTGAAAGAACAAAAATCACAAAAGAAGGGGTGGTTGAATTATGCGTTTTAAAAACTTTTCTCTTAAACAAAAAGCGAGTTCAAAAATAGTTTGAGCAAAAGGATAAAGGAGAACAAGAACACAAAGATTTTATACTAGTTCACTCAAACTTGAACTACATCCAGTCCCTTCACCTAAAAGGTATTCACTAACCAACCTTAGGTTACACAAGTATTATTTCACTGCCTTTTCAGGCCTCACAACGCAATCAACTCAAATTGCTTAACCACTCAAGTATTCTTTCTCACTAAGCCTCTTTAGGCTTCCACAACAAAACAATTGTTTACAATGATAATAACTCACTATGTGAGAATTTGAAAGTTTAAGCACTATACAGAATTTCTTCAGAAAATATCCAAAGATTGACATAAAAGAGTAGTTTGTTCTTTTCCAGTATGTCTCACAGTCATCGTCTCTCCATCTTCTTTCTTCATTCTTCTTTATATATAGTCTTCATAATAAAAGAGCTTTCAGCGAAGTCAGAAAAGGTAACTTTTGATCTTGTACCAAAACGGAAAGTGCAGGACTACGTTGGTGGTCTACTTCATTTGGCTTGACAGCTTGATAAGTTGACTTCCTTTTTCTTCAGTGCTGCGCTTATGCACTAAAATGTATCTGTCTTTCATTTAATGCTTGAATTATTTGAACGTTAGATCTCTTAAAAAGGTAAGGCATTAGTCTCGAGATATATATATATATATATATATATATATATATATATATATATGAAAGACGTATAGATTGGACGAATATAAAAAAACTTAGCCATTTAAGAACTTATGTTTGGACGAGTCTAGTACAAGCGTCTAAGCTTAAGACACTTAGTCCATGGAAAGAGACTTACTCTTGGATGGTCATCGTATATGAGTATATTTGACGCTTGTTAAGAATAGCACATTGGACACCACGATCTTGGACACTGTAAGTTCGTTAACTTTAAACAGAATCTAAAACTTTAATAAGTTTGTTATCTTCAAAATTTGAGGGATTAGACGCTTCATATGTCTTTGGTTCCAACGTAAATATTTAATTACTGTAACCAATTATAATTTAAGCATTCTAATTAATAATATAGTTATATATTCTGATTCAAATTAATTGATAACACTAATATATATCTTAATTCAAATTTATAACAAATTTAACTTTAAATTAAGAAATCTCGCAAGATTTATTTTAGACAAATGCATACCAAAATTATTTTTCTTCCTAAAATACAAATATTTTTTTTCATTTTTAATTAATTAATTGATAACACTAATATATATCTTGATTCAAATTTATAGCAAATTTAAATTTAAATTAAGAAATATCATGAGATTTATTTTAGGAGAGTTACAGTGATTATTTAATTATTAAAAATTTAATTATTTCAAATTATGATAATCAATTATGATTTGAACATTCAAATTAATAATACAATTATATATTTTGATTTAAATTAATTGATAACACTAATATATATCTTAATTCAAATTTCTTCCAAATTTAAATTTAAATTAAGAAATATCATGAGATTTATTACATAAAGATGAAAATGTTACATGAAGGGCCAAAGCTACTCGAAATAACAAGAGAAAGAAATTAGAGGAATGCTAGAGCCACTCTCTCTATTATTGGCTAAAATTTATTAGAAATCATAAATTTTGGTAGGTCTCACTTCTAAATCAAGAGAGAAATTCATAAAATGAGAGGTGAGACTCACCAAAATTTGTGATTTCTAATAAATTTCAGTCACCAATGGAGAAAGTGTTAGAAAGAAAGTATTAGAAAGAGTGATGCTAGCATTCCTCAACAAATTATTGGTCTCTTAGTTATAAGCCAAAATAAAAAAAAATCAACAATATTATTATAAAATCATTACCTTTTCTTTGTATTTATCAATAACTTTTTTTATTGTAACCTATATATTCAAATGCACACAAATATTTTTTTTTTTTTCAATTAATGTCAGTCATTTTTTCTTTTATGAAGGAAACATATTTTCTACAAAAAAACTAATAATTATAAAATGTAATATAAAATATTTTTATTATTAATATTTCTTATTAAAAATATGTGTGTGTGTGTGTGTGTGTGTGTGTGTACAAATGCAAATATATTATAAAGATGATATTTTTTAAAAACAAACATTTATGTAAGTTAAAATAATATAAGTTATATGTGAATATAAAATTATTTTAATACATATCAATATTCATAACTATGTTAGCATATTTTTGAAATATTTATATGCATATTTACTAAATATATATATATATATATATATAATATAATATAATTTAAAACTAATTAAAACACATATTAAAAAATTATAAATTGTAAACTCAACACCCATGTAGAACACGGGTTATTACCCTAGTATATTATAAAAGATGGTTTTGGCACATAGGCAGATGCCACGTGGCATCACCATATTCATTTTTTTCTAAATTCCACCATATTTAATTATAGTAATTAAGACGTTTGTAATAAGTATATATTCTAATTAAATTCATTAATTAAATTATTTAATTTAAATGGATTTTTATTTTATATAACAAGATAGTTACGCTTTAAAATTTTATAGAATGTTATTTTGTTAAAATAAAGGACGAATTTGTAGCCTGTAAATATTTTGATAATAACAAACAATTAAAAGTGTGTGAATTCACTTTATTGTCTGATCTCGCGCTTACATTATTGTCTAATCTCTAGTTCGCAGTATATCGTCTGACAATGTTTTTAAAATTGAATGTCATCTTATCTTTATATGTATAAACTATGTAACTAACAAAGCTTACAGACGATGTCTATGCTCTAAAAAGATCCGCATATCAATAAGAATGCAAAGCTACGTCAATATGTATAAAGCCTATACACCTACTCTCGAGGAAAGTCAGCGAAAAAGAAGGAATATGTGTGCGATTAACAGATATATTTTAAGCGGACATGACAACTGCTAAAAGATTGAGTACAAGAATAGAAAAGATAAGCAGGCTGCTTTATCTTATTATATGACAAGTTGGTAAAAAGCATTAAATGCAACAATTAATGCTCCAACGACTCTCTTCATCAGAAGAAGGCTGTCTCCTACAAAATACTCAACAGATACTTTTGGAGAAGCCTATAAATAGAAGAAGAGATCTCTTTCAAGCTGTTGTTAAAAAATTTACAAGTGTTGTTGAATCAAAATACTCATAACTACTTTGATAAAACAAAAAGCCTTTGCAAAAACAATTTTGAATATCTGTAGTTGAACTTCATTATTTATTCGTCTGATAAGGCGTTAAACTCAGTGAGGTAAACTCACACAAATCTCTTTGTTTACGAGATTGGTTGAAGCCTGAAGAGGCTTTGTTTCAAAGAATACTTGGGTGTTTGCTTGGAGAGGCAAGTGAAAGACTACTTGGGTTTGAGTCTGAAGAGACTTGTGGAAAGAATACTTGTAACATGTAAAGTTAGTGGAACTTGGTTGTTGCCAAGAACTAGACGTAGTTTCTGGGGTGAGACGAACCAGTATAAAATCTGTGTGCCCTTTTATTTGTTCTTTCTTCTTTCGTCTGCCTTCTTTAAAATGTTTTGAAAATCTTTCTGATCTAGTTTAATTTATTAAGCTCCTTCGAAAAAGGCTCAAAGGATTGAGAAAATTGGCCTTAACACAATTCAACCCCCCTTCTTGTGTTTAGCTTGTGCCTTACATATTTATAATTACAATAATTATGGTAATTATAGTAATTTTCTTAATTAGTAATGTGTTTCCTATAACCTATTCTATTTTATTACTTTAAATTACATATTTCATTAAATATTATATAATATTATTTATAAATGGTAATTATGGGATTTTTTATTATTGTAAAAATACTATTGCAACAATAACAATCTATATTACCTTAAATACTAAACAATTGCGTGTTAATTGATAGTGTGTTATCATTATTTTATTTTACTATCAATTATATAATTACATTATTATAAAAAAAGGTTTTTCCACGTAGGCAAATGTCATGTGACAAATTGGCCATGCATTGCATGCATCTTGATCATCTATCCCATGAAATTGGGTGGTTTGTGAATGTGCTTGTGGTGTGATGTTATTTTGTGTGATTACCTGATGCCTACATGATTGTGGTTAGACATGCTATGCACTATGACTATGAGATGATTATTGCACCTGTTGATTGTGATGGATGGTTACTGTGGAATCATATGTTGTGCTAGCATGTCATCTTCTTGTTCTTTGATGAGTTATTGTAGTTGTAGTGCTGCCTAGGCTGTTTATGTTGTGGATGTATCGGTGCTGCCAATGAGGTGGCATATTCCCTGAGCCAGTTGTGCTTTGTATGTGTTTATGTGGGTCCTTACCAATGATAAATAATGGCATACCTTTGAGCTTGTATGCTCCTTGACGTGCTTGTCTGCGTTAGTTATCTCACCTCTTGCTTTTGTTTTGTTTCTTGGCTGTGGCCTTGCTTATGACCAAGCAGTGGATGGACAGAAGAAGCTTCATGTGGATCACCCTCGGTGATGGAGAATGGACACAGCACGAGGGAGCAGCCTGACAGGGTAAACTACCGAAGTGTGTTCTCTAGGAAGGTTACCTTCTGGTATGGGCACCCTAATAGTAATGACCCCAATTAGGTGATGCCTGTGGTGCATGACTTGCACTTGTCGATATCGGTAGATAAGAGGACTTACCAATCTAGAGCTCCTACTCCTTCATCTTCAATTGTGTCTTAAGCTTCTGCCTTAAGGGAGCTAGTGGTTAGAGAGCACAGGAGAGTTGTTGTGGTTCTCGCACCCACTGCCATGATTGAGGGACGTTAGGACTGTGGATGGTAGGACTCTATGACTTCTACTAGGAAGGTCACATCCTGCACATGGCTACCTTCTTGTAGACTGCTAGATCCTCAAGATCCCTTCAAGACACTGTGAAGTTTGCAACCCAAGCAGGCGAAGGTAGATATGGTAATGGGGATGGTAAGGGCTCCCCCAATGAATCCCTACATGATAGCGACCCTAGCTTGTCGTGTTATGTGGGGGGTAGTTACACCCCTGGCCAGTAAGGCTAGTTATGAGGGTAGAAATCTCATGCTGTGGGAAGTGTCCACAGTGTTTGTGGGTTATGTGAGTTAGTGCCTATAGTTGGGAATTAGTAGTTTCTAATTTCATTTAGAAGGATTACAACCATATTTATGACATATTTTATTTGGTGCCGTAAACCTGTTATTTATTATTTTAGATGTGCATGGAACCTTTTTATTGATGGCATTTAAGATTTCTATACTTTTCCAATCCCGATACCCCGTATACAACTACTATCAGGTACTAACAAACAGGAGCTTTGTATTCTAAAGTATTTATTTTATATCTTGGTTTTAAGAGTTGTACTTGCCTGTTTGTTCAAGTTGATTTATATTTAAATGTAATTATATGTGAACTGTCTATCAAGCACCTGCAACGTCGTCGCTCTAAGTGGCCATTTTCTCTTACTTTTTCCTATATGAGGGTATTGTGCGATGTTTAAATGTAACAGATTCCATATTTTATAAATTGATCACGCAGGTTTATATTTAAAAGGGAAAAATTTACTCGGGTTTTTACCAAAATAAATCAAAGAAGGCTTTATTTTTGTGGATGCAAATGAATATTAGTTAAACTCTAATCTCAACTAGCTGGGTCCCTATAATTTATATATATGTATGTATATATATATATATATGTATGTATATATATATATACATTTCTACAAACATATATTTTTGTTAAATTAAAAGATAATTTAGAAATATATTAAAAATATAAAAAATATAAAATTTATAAATTGTAAACTTAACAGTCATACAAGGTACAAGTTATTACACTAGTTTACCATACATGATAGTTTGTGATTGAGTAACAATATAAAAAAATATTTGCATTATCAGTGCATATATTATTTACTCTTAAAAAATATGTTTTCATAAAAAAAGTGCTTACCATTAATTTAAAAAATAAAAATTATGGTTATTTAAACTTTATAGATTACAATAAAAAAAATAATGATGAATAAAAAAAGACAAAATAATTCTTCATAATAATTCTTTCTATTTTAAAGTAAGAAGTTTTGCACACTTATTCAACAAAGAAAAAAGTTTTGTACATTTAATTATCAGATATATTGATCTCAATTGCCCAATAAAATATTTTTCTATGACAATGAATATTTGTTTCATTATTTTTTGTCCTATATCAAAGTTATTCTTTTAGATTAAATGATATTAATACTTGATTTTGAACAAATCTACAATTGACCATAGTCCCGACCTTGATTTTTAGAATATTTTGAAGCAATTATCATGAGATATTATTTATAATATTGCTTTTGATCTTAATTACTATTTATATTAAGAATCATTTTAAGTTTTTCTTACATATCAAATATTTATTTCTAATTACACACGTGATTCAATTTTTTTAATATAGTAAGTTTGCATTTTTGATTATCAAATATTGATCTTAGTTCTCCAATTAGAACATTTTATTATGAAAAAAAATATACATTTGTTTTGATATTTTTGGTCCTATATCATAGATATTCAATTATACTAAATGACACTTATATTTAATTCTAAGCAAATATATAATAGACAACAATCTTGGCTATGATTTTGGAGTATTTAAAAGCAATCATTTATGTGTTTATTTTGCAGTATTAAATATTAAGTAAGGTATTATTTGTATTACTTTTGATCATAAATGTATTTTAAGAAGAAAGTTTTTTAAATTTGATTTTATATCAACTATTGATTTTTAATACAAGTGATTCAATTCTTTCTTTTTTAAAGTGGAAAGTTTTGCACTTTTAATTATCAAATATTGATCTCAATTGCCCAATTAGAGTAGGGCTATATGGGTATCCTTTATGAAGAATCTCCAATAAAAAAATTTAAATTGCACATATGTGTGTGTGTGTGTGTATTAATTTTGGCTATCAATTATGTATTGTTTTTTCAATAATAACAAAGTTATCCTTATCTCTCTTTGTAAAATAAATAATTACTTTCGATAAGAAAATCTCATGATGATTAACATAAATAAATTAAATTTCAAATTATAGTTTTCAATGATGACCATAGCTTATTTAAATTGAGTTATTTTTACAACAAATAGATATTAATTGTTATCTAAAAAAAAGTATCAATTTCTTTATGTAACATCCCCAAAATAGGCTAATAACAACTATGTTGATATTAAATAAATTACATGATTGCTTATGTTTATTTATGAGTGTTCTACATAACATAAGGTTTGGCCTAATAATAAGTTGGGGTAGTAGGCCAAAGTAAAGTTAGTTGGGAGAAAAGCCCAGAGGCCTAATAGAATCCTAAAGCCCACTTAAGACACAAAACCCACTTCACTCACCACAAACACACACACACACACACACACCACTTTCTTTAGAACATAGAAGAGTGAAAGAGGAAAGACCAAGGAGGAGGAGTAAGTGGCAAAAGAGGAAGAGGAACAAACCTTACTCATTCACTCACTCAAAGGACCATTGTGAGTATTTCTTATCCTTTTTCTTCCTTCTTAAACCTTTTGATTTTGGATTATTGATGATGGATTGGGGATTAGGGATTCTTGAATCCTACCCTTTGGAAATTTGGGGATTTAATTGCATTCAGTAAGATTCATGGGTTGTTTTCATGGATAGGCTAAATATAAGCTAAGGGGAATCATTTAAGGGTCATTTATGGTGTTTGGAGTTGGTGGGCGGCCATTAATGGTCTGGTACGAATTGGTTTCACAAAAAATCACAATTTGCAGAATCACCTCTCTTGTTCAACAAGCCATGCTCTTGTTAAGCAAACCGAATATAGAGTCGCTAAGCAAGAACAGGTCTCGCTAAGCAAAAACCTTATTGGAAGTAAAGATATATGAAGCGCCTAACCCCTAAAATGTTTGATGATAACAAAGGTTATTAAAATCCATGATAATCTAACATATCATGTTTTATAGGATGTAAGTGTTTTAGGACTTTAAGTGTACATAAAAACACAATGATATTATTGTTTTGCTTTGACTTAGCTTTTATTCATTTTATATATGAGTGTCCAATATCTACTAAAAAAGTTGTCCAATGTTTTTATAGATAAGTGTCCCACTAATATGGATTGTCCTTAAATGATCTTTTAAAAGAGTCCAAAATTGTCTTAACATAAATGCTTTTTATAAAGGATCATATACACTATATTGCTTATATATCTGGACAAAGCTATCCTACAAACGTTAACATGCTTCCTCAAAAAACAACTAAGTATTTTCAAAATTATACATATGTTTTGTCTTTTCAAATGTTGTCAAGCAAGTTTCAAATCAAACAAAAGCTCTAATACTTAATACAAGCTAAAGTGGAAAAGCAAGTCAAGTTATCAAAAGAATTACCAAAAAAGTTCAACAAAGAGATAAAAGTTAGAAGCACCTTACACATGTTAGGAAAGGGAAGTTTCTTTTGGTATAAACTGCCACAGCCACAAGCGACGTCAGATTCTCTCTCTTTAACTTTACATGATACGATATCTCGTACATTAAATGCACTCAGAATGGGAAGAAGCTCTATGTCACAACGAATATTTACCTAGGCTTTTATAAGAAGACACAAGAGTGAAGAACGAAGTAACGAAGCTACATAACTTGTGCAAAAACTCTATCACTTCTTGGACTATCTCTTTGTGCTCTAAAACTTTCACATTCTTTGTATTCACAAAGTGATCTATATTGTGCTTAACTTGTAAACGCTCACTTTTGTGAGTTATTTTTTCAAAGAATGATCTTTGTGAAAGCTTGAAGAGGCTTAGTGTTAAAGAATAACTAGGTTGAAATAATCTTGGGTTAAGATTATTTTGTTGTAAGACTTGAAGAGGCTGCTTATTTGTATAAGCAATTAGCTTAGCAAAACACCTTCAAGTTGAAAGGACTGGACACAGCTCTTAATTAAAAATGAACCAGTATAAAACTGTGTGTTATAGTGCTTACAAAAAAAACTTTTTGCAAAAAACTTTTTGAAAATACACAACACACAATTCAACTCCCTTTTTATGTGTTCTTTTGTTTATTTCAATTGGTATACCTCTAGGGGTTGAGCATCTAATAGTGTCGGGTAGAAATAATCCTACAAGCATTATGGAAAATGAAGGACAAGCTGTCAACATGCTTCATTATAATATATAAATTATTAAACTATTCTTTTATTAATTACTAAAAAGATGATAAAGTAAAAATTATTTAAAAAAAAAAGAATGAATATGGCAGCACTACATAATTAGACCTAAAAAATAAAATCATTATAATAAATTATTATTATTATTATTTAATTTGAACTTGATTAAGTATACAATTAATTATAATATAATAGGAGATTTACCTATTATTTCTTTCTTAATTTTATAATTAATTACTTGTTTTGCATATGCACTGTAGATTTATTGTGATATTTTATATATGAATCAATTTGATATTTAGTATAAATTTGAATCAATTTTTAGTATATATAAATTAATTTTATATATCATCATATTTGCAAGATGATTATTCATAATTTTAAAAATTAAAATTAAAAATAAGAAATTCTTTGCTATAATAATTTTTCCATAATTAATTTATTATTTCCAAATTGATTATTTTTTAAATTTCTTATTATAATAATTATTTTTCTTATCACAATTCTTTGCTATAATAATTGCTTTCATTTTCAAACTTTTCGCTGCTTGTTTTAAAATTATTTCAAATTAATTGAGTGTGATTTTGATTTGGAAGAAGATCCATGATGCTTTCCTTTTATGACTATGTTGAATATTTGACATAATGTTTGCAATATGAATAATTGAATGTTTGTTATTATAATTTCTTACTATAGTTATTTTAAATTTGTCAAATTGCTTTTGTTTCCAAATTTTTTATATAATGAAATTTTTCTTATCGTATTTGTTATTGTTTTAAAATTGTTGCAAATTAATTGAGTGTGATTTTTATTGATGGAAAAATTCACCTTATTGTCCTTTATTATCATGTTCAATATTTGAAACGTATAAATCACTATATTTATAAGAAGATTAATTGAGTATAATTCTACAATTTAAATAAAATGAGAAATTAAAAAATAAAAAACCAATATCAATTGTTATATTGACAATAAGTTATTATTAGAAATCATAAAATTATATCACTATATTTGCAGGATGATTAATTAATTGAAATTTCATAATTTTAAAAAAATCAAAAAACTAAAAGAAATTCTTTGTTTTAATAATTTTTTCCATAATTGTTTTAAAATTTTCAAACTTCTTACAATAATAATTTTTTTCTAGCCACGTTATAATGATTGCTTTCATTTTCAAAATTTTTGTTGATTATTTTAAAATTGTTTCAAATTAATTGAGTGTGATTTTAATTTGTTATTCAAAGATTCACCATGCTTTCATTTTATTACTATGCTAAATATTTGACATATAAAGCATCACCAGTTTGCTAGATGAGTAATTGAATGTTATTCCAAAATTATAAAAAAAAAAAAGAAATTATTTGTTATAATTGTTTTAAAATTTTCAAATTGTTTTTGTTTTTAATTTTCTTTCTATAACAACCATTTTTTTTATCATATTTGTGATTGTTTTAAACTTGTTTCAAATTAATTGAGCATGATTTTGATTGATAAGAAGATTCACTTTATTATCCATGTATTATCATGTTGAATATTTGGCGTGTATATCACTATATTTGGAAGAGGATTAATTGAGTATAATTCTACAATTTAAGTAAAATCGGTGATTAAAAAAATAGAAAACTAATATAATTATTATATTATGTCAATATTTCCTAATTTTTAATCAATTACATAATGAATTTATTTACATAGTTAAATAAAATTAATCTTAACTATTTTTAATGTCAATGTTGTTAGTTATTTTAAAAATTAAGACACTAAACACATTTGTGTAACTGATGAAACAAAAATTTGAATAATGTGTTATAAAGACCATAGTTTAATTTTTCACATTGTACTATTGTTTGAATATTCATCTCACACATGTCAATAGAAGGCTCACCTTCATCCTGCACCACATTGTTATTCAAGATAGTATCCAATATTTGATAATCAATACGTATATTACTTAACTCATAATTCAAAAAATTGAATAAAAAGCATATAAAGAAAATATAAATAATCAAGAGAATCAAATAAGATCATGTCTCCTCCAAATGTCCAAAGATGTCAATACTTATTAAATAAAAAAATTAGATGTATGATAAATCAACAAAAAATAAATAAAAAGTCATGGATGTTAAAACTCAGCATAGAAGGAAAAACCAAGAAAAAAGACTCTAAGTTACATATGAAGGAATGAATTAGTATAACCATTTTAAAAAATACTAAATAACATGATTTACCCACAATTACTCTCCTTTTTCCTCATCAAGGTTACACCTTTGGTAACTATAGAAAAGTGAGGTCAAAAAAAGTAAAACAATGGTATGTAAGGTGTGATTTAAGAAAGAAATAAAAAAGAGAAGTGGAAGTATCTAATAAGAGAATAAACAATGGAAAGAAAAAATAATGAAGAAAGAAAAGAAAAACAATAAATTAATCATAATTTCTTCTCCATTTTCATATTCAATGGTGAATGTAACACCGCATTTTTTTTAACCTATGATTTAAAAAGTGATTGAAATTAATTATAAGAGAAAATTTAAATTTGGTTTAATTGAGAAAATTTAATTAAAAACTCCTTGTATGATTTTATGTGACAATTTTAGATGAGATTTGTATTAAACTAGAAACTTAATTATACACTGTCAGTGTAAAATTACACTGTATAAATGAACAAGCAATTAGAGATTTATCATGAATCAATCCTAATGTGTCATTAACACATTTTCCAAGATAATTAGCATCTAATTTCAAGGGAGATTACATTTGCAATTTACCAATTTTGGTTAAACCTTATCCCCCATTTTTAGTAAAACTGATTGACCCTTTTTAGTTAGAAAATTCAAAAGAAAACCACCCATTTTTAGTCTTTCTTGGCTGTCCAACCAAACCCCTAAATTAACCAAAGATTAAATCACTTTTTCAACCTTTAGTCAATAAGTCAAAAAAGACTCCCATTGACCACTGGATTTAGGCCCTCCCTTGCTTTGTTTTAAATGCCCATTGATGTGAAGAAAAAAAAAAGGGGGAACTTCACCTTGTTCAACTCCAAGACCGTGCAGCAAATTTGTTAATTCTCTCCCAGATTTTTTGAAGTTTTCTTCCCTTTGATGGCTGAGCAAACAAAACCGTGAAGTTTTCATCACTTGTCCAACTAGTAAGGGAGCTTACTCTTTGCTTGTTTTCTTTTCTTCTGCTAGTAATTGTTGGTAAGAAAATATTGAGCTGCTGGTTGGTTTGTTGTTGGATCTTTAATGGTTGCTATTGTTGGGTTGCTATTGGAATATTGTTTGCTCATATTTTTTACTTAGAAATCTTATGCTTTTCCTTGCTACGCATCATAAGAAATGTCACTGTATGAGTTATTGTAGCTGCTATTTGGTGTTGGAAAAATATGATTTTTCCATGATTTTACCATAGAAAAATAATTGCTTGAGTGGGTAAGATCATTATGTATCTGCATAATTTTTTTTGGAACATGATATTAAGACCTTATGCTACTTGAAAAATACAACTATGTGGTTGGACTTGTGTACTGTTTTTACATAAAAAAAAGAAAAAGGAAGAAATGGTTTATTGCATCTAAAAAAAAAATTGAACGTACAGATTGTAATGTTGTGTCCCAATAAAACCATCTAATGACTAGAATACCATAGGTATTAGTTATAGAGACTCTTGATGTGTTTTTCCTTGGTCCCAAGATCTGGAGTGCATACCATGTAGTATAGGTACTACTATAAGGAATTAATAGGCTGAAGATTATTTACATAGGGTCAAGATATAGTTGTTAGGAGCTTACATTTAACTATCTAAAATAGTGACTTTGAAAATAAAATAAAAAATATATATGTATATTTATATAGCAAGTGAAGTCATATAGGTTCTGAATAGACCATAGAATAAATTTATAGTATGTGTAAAACGCTGTTTTCGAAATTTTATATTAAAAAAAAAAACATTTGAGTAAATTCATTGTATAAGTAGAATCTGTACTTCGTAATTGATAACATAAAAACCCCTTTAAATCAAATTAGCAGAGAAACTATATATATATATATATATATATATATATATATATATATGTATATGTATGTATATATATATATGTATATATGTATATATATATACTTTAAGCTTTTGTTTATAGTTTTATATATTTTGTTGAGAAAATATAAACATATAGCGTTAGTTTTATAATAAGAACGTAATTAAAGAAATGATTTTCACTTCAATGAAAACTATTTTCTAAATAGTAAATAATTCAATTTTAAATAATCATAATATTATATTCCAGTTCTTAATAAATTAGAGCTAAAATTTCTTTTTCTCCACCAATTCTATTTAAGTATAAGTTCGTAGGTTAATTGTAGATTATACTTATATAAAAAAGAGAGAGAGAGAAAAGAAATCTAGGAATATTTCAATGACGTAAATTAGTATAGTAGCTTATATATATATATATATATATGCATATAGTTAAAGATAATAATAAAAGTGATTGAAATTAAAATCATTACATTTCCTAAGCTTCCTATTATTGGCAACGTTACAGTTTATTTAGTAAACTTCCTTATTAGACCTGAACATTTTAAGAATTTTTAAATCCTTAGGTGTTGTAAATCATTTTTAATACTTAATACCCTTCAACATTAAGATAATATTTAATAATTTTCTTAAAACTACAAGGACATAAGTTATTCGATGTATATGGTGAACATAAAAAATACGAGGAAAATAGCCGTATGAAAATTCTAAGGATTTTGTCACATGAGACCTTAAGAACAAGGTGATAGTTATGCTTAGTATCTTGTGGAAAAGCCTAGCCTGTAAAGGTGGCAGTTGTATTGTTGATATGTCTAATCCACAGAAAGGAGAATCTAAGCGGGAACATTGTTGGATCTTAACTTGGATTAAATATTATTTTTTTAACATGCATTCATGCATGAGTTGTTGAGGAACGCTTGATAAATGTTGGGATGGCTAGTGAAGGTACCTAGAGTATCCTTTAGGATATACGGTTGCGCAATTCCACAAGCAACCGGGATCATTGCAAACCCGACTCGTGGTGGCGACTACCCACATACGTATATCCTAACAAAGTTGCAATCAATCATAGATCAATACCAATAATCTCCCAGTTGGTTTTAGGCATGTGTTGCCTTCTTGCCCTGCGAAGGATGTTGTTGATGTACCACATTAAGGGATACGTCTGAATGATTACTCAAAGTTGTTGGAAATCTCCATGGAGTCGTGTTTGCATGCATTGCACAACCATATCATATTGACTTGGGACTATATGTCCATTTACTATAGTATTCATGGAAATTGCTGTAAGGGGCATTATCGTAACTAGGTCTAGATTTCAAAAAAAACAAACTTAAAAAGGTAGAAACAACATACAAATGCTACTCATAAATATAATTAAATATTATATACGAACAATACAATAAAAAAAATACATGCCAATATAACTCATCTATTACTCGAAGGTACCGTACAAAATATAAAGAAGAATACAAAAACATAATATAAACTCGACTACGTTTTCTTGCACGTGACTCTAAGCTCCATCTGCGCATGTCTTCACCTATATCTTGAAAAATGGGAAACTTAAAGGAATGAGACATAATGTCTCAGTGAGTGCTCTGAGGATTCTACGGTTAGGTTAGACTCTTCTATTCGAACAACCTTCATCATTTATTTTTTTTGGCTTTAAACTCACTAGGTCTCTCATAATTCGCCATACCTACGGTCTAATCTACACCTTTTAATCTTCAATACTTTCTGTGTTAACTACTCTCTCATTCTCCTGACTGTTATATTAGTTTACTATCTCATTCTCAACCTAAGAACTATTTCTTACCCAAAATGCTCTCTAGTATTTAAACCCTTTATGTTTAGATTTTACTTTTCTTTCTTTTAATATTTAAGGTTGGTCTCTATGGGTCAAGTCTAAGGTCACAGACATTCTAAAATACTTTTGACCATCCCTTAACACTCACCTTAATACCGTCATTTTGTTCTCTCTTATTTGTCTTATACCTTTCTATTAGGCTGTGTGGGGATTCACTCTTTCTCTACCTCATTCACAACTATTATTATCCAACTAGGACCCTCACAACATTATCCTAGGACATACCCTCTCACTTATCCTTGAGGTAGCAAACACAATTTTAATTACAAGCATACATTTATTTCACATCTTTTGCCTAGGAACTAGATATACTCATCGTTTTGTTTCATCAAGCAAGCATGACATACATGCATAACATGACCACATATACATAATCTTGACAATTTATCACAATACACAATCACGTTTTCACACATGTACACATTACATCATTTGCTTATGAACAAGGGCACATAGAATTCACATAATTACAATGTAGCACACTTCAACACATCACACTACAACAAGATACATATGCATGCTATGTTCCTAAACCACTACTCATACACATGTGGTATCAACCTAAACTTTTCAGAAAGTAGACTAGGAGTAAATGCAGGTCATAAGAAGCGTCATTGGTATCAATGCCTTTGGCTTTCACACCCTTAACTAGCATGATATCCCCCGGTGACTAGTCAGGGTTACCCAGTTTTGCCAGTACGCCCTGGCTCCATGGGATCAGCATGGACCATTGGAGTTTTCTCAACCGGATAACCTCCAAGGCTAAGGTTAAACAACCCATCACGGCCTCCACCAGCCAGATTCCTACATACTTTCCTCATCACATAACTCAAATGTTATGATGCATGGTCACATATAATGCTTACAACTTTCATAGACTTTTATCATGAATCATAGGCACAATTTCATATCACACTCATATTTTTAAGGTAATTAACAACCATACAATATAAACTCAACAAGACATAAAAAAAACAAATAACAATGAGTTAAACACTGCCAAAAGGAGTTCACAAACACAAGGAACGTAATAGCAAAAGTCGTATTCGCCCAGCGGTCCACCGAACCCGCCCAGCAAGTTCGCGCTGAAACCCAACCCGCCCAGCAGGTCCACATTAAGACCCAACCCGCCTAGCGGGTGTTTCACCCCGCCCCGCGGGTCTGCGCGCCCAGTGCCAAGGCAAAATCCAGTTTTTGAAGAAAAGTCACCAAAAGACTATCTAATCTATGAATTCCTTACTTCCTCACAATTCCTTCAAAACCCATCAAATCCTAAATCTTACGCATAAGGAGGGGGAAAAGGTAAATAGATGAAAAATAACAACATAAAAGACAAGGAAGAATATGGGGGAGAGCACTCACCCTTATGGACATGCAAAGTTGAGTTCTAGGGTTTGGATTCTCCGGTTTCTATTCTTCCTCCTTCTCTTCCTCTTCTTCTTCCCTTCTTTTCCTCATTCTCTCTAACTTTTTTCTTCTTTTATTTGTAACGGTTAAACCTAATTCTCCTTCTCTATTCCCTTCTTATAACATGTGGGTGAGTATGTGGCTTAGTGGGCTTTAATCCTCTATTGGGCCCTAGATGCTCTTTTGGGTTGTATGATAATATTTCTACTAATTTATAATACTAAGGTATTAATAAGAATAATAATAACAACAACAATAATAATAATAACAATAAATATAATAACAACAACACAACACAACACAATAATAATAATAATAATAATAATAGGAAATATAATAACAATAATTCTTAAGACATCTTTTGTCTAATAACATATGAGAAGAGTTCTACTAAGAGTTACCTCGTGGTTTATTTCTAGTACTTGAAATTTAGGGTGTTATAGGGACCCACTCCTATCGATCTTAAAAACAATAAAAATAAAATAGTAATAATAAGAATCTTTTTAAAATAAATCTATAATAAAATTTAAAATAAAAATAATAGGATTAATAATTTTATAAGCAAGAGGAGAAGACAATTGATTTCGTTCAAACATCAAGTTAAAAAGGTAACCATTTTACAATGAACGTCGTAGGGTGCTAACACCTTCCCTACGCGTAATCAACTCCTGAATCCAATCTTTGGTTCAAGATCATTTTTTTAGGGTTTTCCCATATTTTTCCTTAATAAACTATGATGGTGACTCCTCTATTTTTTAATTATTATTTTCACCGTCTCGTCGTAACCCTAGTTGCAACAATTATTCAAGCATAACCGCACCAGCGTGCTAGGCACGCATTAAGGAGCACCAAGCGCACAAGTGAGCCCATGTGGCCTTCAACTTTTTGGTTTCCCACACTCAAAATGAAAATAAAAATTAAAAAATTTTCAATTAAGGTTTTTTTTTTTAGAATTACACACTAAGCCCTCTTGCTTAAGTGCTCAACCTTGCACTTCTTGAGACTCAACTTACTTAAGGGCGCTAGGCGCCCTTATTAGGGGCTAAGCCCTGGGTGACTTGAGACTTAACTTTTCTACATGACCTGGGCGTTGAGCCCTCCTAATTAGGTGCTAAGCCCTACTAGTCTTTAGCATTTTATTTATTTATTAGCAATTTACAATCCAAAAAAAACCAAACACTAATTGACAAAATAATTTAAACTAAGAAAGAGTTAGAAATCCTAGGTTGCCTCCCAGTAAGCACTCTTTTACTGTCATTAGCTTGACGAATCATCCCTAGCAAGGATCTTCCAATTGAATCACTGTGGTCAACCTTTCAACATCTCCTCCAAGGTAGATCTTCAATCTTTGACCATTCACTACAAACTCTTCATAGACTTAGGATCTTCAATTTCTACCACCCCATATGGTTTCACTTCTTTGACTATAAAAGGCCCAAACCACTTAGTCCTCAACTTTCCTAGAAAAAATCTCAGCCTGGAATTAAATAGCAAGACTTGTTAACTAGATTGAAATTGTCTTTTCAAGATCTTTCTGTGCTTTCACCCTTTGCTTGTAATGCTTAGAACTCTTATAAGCATTATTTCTCAACTCTTCAAGCTCATGCAATTGCTAAATTCTTTTTTCTCCAGATAGTGTTGGATCAAAATTTAAAAACTTCAAAGCTCAAAAAGCTTTCTGTTCCAATTCAACTAGCAAATGCCATGATTTTCCATACACCAACTGGAATGGTATCAGCCTGTTGGAGATTTGAAAGTTGTTCTGTAAGCCCACAAAGTATCATTTAATTTGTTTGACTAATCCTTTCTAGAAGAAGCAACTATCTTCTCCAAAATCTTTTTTATTTCTCTATTAGAAACCTTTGCTTGCCCATTTGTTTGCGGATGGTATCGAGAAGCAACTTTATGCTTGACTTCATACTTCTCCAGAACTCTTTACAGTTAAGTGCCGCAAAAATGCGAACCTCCATCACTTATAAGTACCCTTAGTACCCCAAAATGAGCAAAGATATTCTTCTTCAAAAACTTGATCATCGTCTTTGCATCATTTGTAGAAGCAGCCACTGTCAACCCATTTAGAAACATAATCTATTGCCATAAGAATGTATTGATTTCAGTGAGAAGAGGGGACCATCCCCAACAGTCAAAAACTTCCACCTCTAGGATGTTTTGTAGAGGCATCTCATGTCTTCCATGAGAAATTTCTCCTGTCCACTGACATTTATCACAACTTTTAACATGAAAATGGGCATCCTTAAAAAGAAAAGGCCAATAAAAACCAGATTGAAGGACTTTTACTGCTGTCCTTTCCCCTTTGAAATTCCCTCCATATGGTGAATTATGACAATGCCATAAGATCTTCCTTGCTTCTTCATGACTGACACATATTCTCATAAGATTATCAAGCCCTCTTTTAAACAAGTAAAGGTCATCCCACAAGTAATATTTTGCATCACTCATAAACTTTTTCTTCTGCTACCAGGAGTAGTGATTAGGAATCACTCCAGCAACTTTGAAATTTGCCATATCTACAAACCATGGCCTTTTCTCTTGCACCATGAATAGTGCTTCATCTAGGAATGTCCTTTTCTTTTTCAGTCACTTCCTCATTTTGCAATCTAGACAAATGATCAGTAATGACATTTTCACTACCCTTTTTATCTTTAATCCCTATGTCAAACTCCTATAATAACAAAATCCATCTAATTAGTCTAGATTTGGAATTTGCTTTATTCAACAAATACTTTATTGCAGAATGGTCAATAAACACAACCACTTTTGATCCAATCAAATAAGACCTAAATTTTTCCAATGCATATACAATTGCTAGTAATTCTTTTTCTATGGTTGCATAATTCACTTGATTATTATCAAGCACTTTACTAGCATAATGTATAGCATGAAACACTTTTTCTTTTCTTTGTCCTGACACTGCACCTAAAGCATAATCACTAGTATCACACATCAATTCAAAATGCAAATTCCAATCAGGTGCAACAAGTATAGGAGCAGAAATAAGTTTTTCTTTCAAACTTTCAAATGCTTATAAACAATCATCATCAAACACAAAAGGAACAACTTTATTTAACAAATTGCTTAAAGGCTTAGCAGTTTTTGAGAAATCACGAATGAATCACCTATAGAAACCCGCATAGCCCAAAAATCTTCTTATTCCTTTCATATTTGTTGGAGGTGGTAATTTTTCAATTACATCCACCTTTGCTCTATCCACTTCTATTCCTCTTTGAGAAACCCTATATCCCAATGCAATTCCTTCCTGCACCATAAAGTGACACTTTTCCCAATTCAAAACAAGGTTAGTTTCTATACATCTCTTAAGAACCAAATGAAGATTAATCAAACATGAAGCAAAAATTGAACCAAAAATTGAAAAATCATCCATAAAATCTCAATGCATTTTTCAAGCAAATCTAAAAATATAGGAAGCATACACCTTTGAAATGTTGTACATACATTGCAGAGGCCAAAAGGCATCTTTCTATATGCAAAGATTCCAAATGGACAAGTGAAAGTTGTTTTTTCCTGATCTCCTAGATAAACCACAATTTGATTATACCCAGAGTATCCATCTAGAAAACAATAGTAATCCTAACTAGATAACTTTTCCAATATCTGGTCCATAAAAGGTAATGGAAAATGATCTTTTCTTGTAACATGATTGAGCTTACGGTAGTCAATACACATTCTCCAACCAATAACTATTCTGGTAGGAATCAACTCATTCTTCTCATTCTAGACTATAGTCATACCACCTTTCTTTGGAACTACTTGCACAAGACTCACTCATGCAATGTTAGAAATTGGGTAGATAATCCCTGCCTAAAGAAGTTTTAGTACCTCCTTCCTCACCATTTCTTTCATGTTTGGATTCAACCTTCTCTAAGGTTGTACTACTGGCTTGTAGTCTTCTTCCATCATAATTCTGTGCATGTAATAAGAAGGACTAATGCCTTTCAAATCAGTTTTGGACCATCCCAAAGCACCTTGATTCATTCTTAAAACTCATTAGCTTTCCCTCTTCCAAATTAGTCAAGGAACTACTAATGATGACTGGCTTCTCATTTTCTCCTTCAAGAAAAACATATTTCAACTTAGCTAGAAGTTGTTTCAATTCAACCTTAATTTGTTCTAACTTTTCACCCTTTGTCAACCCCTCTTTCTTCAATTGTATAGACTTATCCACTCTTTATGCCTCTACTTGAGAAAGACATTCATCAATCATTTGTTGTTCATCTTCTGTAAAGCTATCAATAGAATTCATAATTCCTTTTTCAAGAGGAGTCCAAGGCCAAAGCTACTTCTTCACATCACCTATTACTTCATAAAGAACATCAATTCTTAAACATTAAGTTTTATCACTCGAATGATGCATAGCTTCAAAAATATTAACAGTGACCACTTCATCTTACACATGCAACATCAATTGTCCTTCTCCATATTAATGAGAGCTCTAGCTGTTACTAGAAAGGGTCTTCCCAAAATGAAAGGTACATCAGCATCCTCCTCCATATCAAGAATAACAAAATCCACTGGAAAGATAAGTTTCTCCATTTTTATAGGTACCTCTTCATGGTTCCATAAAGAAATTTTATGGACCTATCAACAAACTAAAGAGTCATATTTGTAGGTTTAATCTTTCCTCCCCCAAGCTTCATCCATATTGAAAGAGGCATTAAGTTGATACTCGCTCCCAAATCACATAAAGCCTTTCCAATAACCATACTCCTTATGTTATAAGGAATAGTAAAACCACCAGGATCCTTAAGCTTAGGAGGAGGTTTTTTCTAAAGGATGGCACTACATTCTTCTGTCAAAGCTATAGTTTCATTCTCCTTAAATCTTCTCTTCTTTCTTAGAAGCTCCTTCATAAATCTTACATATGTAGGCATTTGTTCCAGTGCCTTGGTAAATGGAATGTTAATATGAAGCTTCTTGAAAATATTGAGGAAACGAGCAAATTGTTCCTCTTTATCCCTCTTCTTCCCCACTGGAGGATATGGCAACTTCACAGGCGAAGAGACTCTTTCATTCACCATCTTACTTTTTTTCACACTTCCATTAACAATTTATTCTTTTTCTTCACTCTTTCTTTTCTCAATTTCTTTTCTTTTCCTTCTTTATCTTCTTTTTCACTATCATTTTTCTCTTCCCCAATTTTCTCCTCACTATTTTCACTATTTTTCTCTTCACTTGCTTCTCCTAACACCTTTCCACTCCTTGTTTACTTGCATTACAATGCTCTTTTGAATTTGTTTGAGTGTTCCGTGAGAGAGTTGCATTTGACTGTTCTGTCAATTGCTTAGCCAACTAGCCTACTTGCACCTCTAAATTTTTAATAGAAGCCTCAATGTTCTTCTAATTAGAAATAAGGACTTAGATAAACCGATTCAAAGTTTCTTCCAACTTCATGTTTCGGTTTGTAGAAGGAGAAGAATTCTGAACATTCTAAAAGGGTGGTCTATTTGAAGGACCCCCATTCGGCCTCCAATTGAAACTAGGGTGATTCCTTCAACCCGGATTGTAAGTGTGGGAAAAAGGGTAATTCATTGAATTAGCTTGCCTTCCTTGGTTCCCCACAAAGTTCACATCTTCTTGAAAATTAGTCTCACGGTGACCATTCAAATGATCCCTTTCACAAAAATCACATTTCATGACTTGATGTTGTTGCATTGGAGTGTTTTGTATAGCCTAAATTTGCTGAAGAATCTGAGAAATTTGCTTAGTAAGTGCTTCAATTTATTGAGTGAGAATTTTATTCTAAGCTAACAAAGCTGTTTGAGAATCTAGCTCCAGTAAACCTTTCTTCTTCCTTGGTATTGCTGCCCTGTCATGATGAATCAGATAATCATTAGAAGCCATTGCTTCTATCAAAGCTATTTCCTCATCTATTGTTTTTATATCCATTGATCCTCTTGTTGAAGCGTCCAACATCAACTTAATTTGCAGTCTTAATCCATGGCAAAAAATATACATTTGAGTCAACTCATCTATCCTATGATTAGGACACATCCTCAATTGCTTGTACCTTTCCCATGCCTCACACAAGGGTTCACCTTCCATTTGACTGAAAGTTGTAATCTCTCCTTTTGCCTCAACATAATGAGAAGCTGGAAAGAATTTGGTTAGAAACTTCTCCTCAACTACATCCCACTATGACAAACTCTAGTCTGGGTGTGATTGCAACCATGTCTTTGCTTTTCCAGTCAAGGAAAAAGGGAATAAACAAAGACAAATTGCTTCTTCTGTGACTCCGTTCATCTTTACAATATCGCATAGTTCATAGAAAGTGGCCAAGTGCTTATAAGGGTCTTCATGGCTGAGTCCGACAAATGCGTTATGTTGTGTAAGACTCAAGAGAGTTAGCTTCATTTCAAAGTTGTTCGTAGCTATAGGATGTATGATAATACTAGAAAAGTACCGTGGTTCATATCTCTGACCACAATCACTGAGTGTTTTCCTTGGCGGCTGCTACTCTTCATTTCCTGCCATAGGCTCTTGTTACTCTATTTGTTCTCTTTGTCTCCTCTTTTCAGTAGATTGTCCCTTTCTAGATTTATTTTTTTTTGTTTGATCTTTCTGTTCTGTCAATATTAGGATCGAACAATAGTTGCTCTGGTGAAACTGTATCTTGCATAAACTAAACTAAAAGATCAAGGTAGTATGCACAAAATATTTAAAAACAAAATTATGCAAATAGAAAGAAAATGAAATTAAAAGAAAACAAAAATAAGAAATATATAAACAATGTCCAAATTAGCAGGAAATTTGGATTTGCCAGTATTGAAGAACAAAGTCTCTAGCAACGACACCAAAAACTTGTTTACCCCTTGGCAAGTATACCAAGTCGCATTAATAGCAAAGGTCAATAAGATTATCGTTCCCACAGAGACTTGACTCAATGCCTAGCAATTCCTAGTTTTACCATTATTTAGACGATTAAATGAAATTTTTAATCTACCTCTAAATATGCAAATTTAACCTTTAATATTAAAATTCTAAAACTAACAATTTTTCTCTTTTTTAAAATTTTAGAAGACAATAAAATTAAAAAGGGTTCTTGCAAATATAAAAACTGTTGGGAGTTCAGTTAGCCTAGATATCCATCTCATGTTTAAAAACATTATCTATTTAAATTCCAAGTTTCAACCATAAACCTAATTTCCACAATCAACCCCTAATTCCTTAGGCAATTTAATTGCAAAAATTGCATTAAGAACAAAAGCTCTATTTTTCTCTAATGAAGCAAATCTCATTCCTGAAATATGTCTCATTAGGTGCTTGATTTCATTTTAGAATTCGACTAGTATTTCCCAATCACCAATCAAACTCTTAAATGATTCAAAGGTTGATCAATCAAAAAAAAGCATTAAGCATAGAAATCAAATACTACCATAAAACTTTAGAATTCAAATAGAAACAGAGTATAACATTTACATTAAGATATCAATCTAGCTAACCTATACCCCAACAACTACGAAACTAGCCACTCATAATCATCTTACAATCCTCAATTGAAAATCCTTGCGTTCTTGATTTTAAAAGCCTTTGGAATAGGTCTCCAACCCCTTAGCTCCTCTTCACTTTGCAGTAAAGTCTTCAGAAAATGATCAATCTCCTTTAATTTTTCTGAAAAGTCACTTTAAATAAGGAAGACTTCTCATTAATGCGCGCTTAGTGCTCTGTTCGGTGCACTAAGCGCCCTTTAATCAACAATTCGAAGGGTCTTTAGTGGATGGGTGCTAAGCCCTTTGAATGGGCGTTTATCCCTCTGACTATTAGCCTTTTTGGTCATTGCGTGCTTAGCCCTCTGAAATTGGCGATAAGCCCTCACACTTAACTTCGATTTTTCTTGACAAACTTGGGCTGGTCCTTCAATTCATTAGGTTCTCATCTTGGGTTGTCCACAAAGTTGTTGTTAGGCTTTTAATCTACATATAATAACATATAAATAGGTAAAAACCATATATATTCACAAAATAAAGAGAACTTAATTTTATTAACTTAATTAACTCAAAATATAGCTCAAACTTAATATTTCATAAGAACTTAATCATAAAATCTTATAAATAATAAACAACTTTTATTCTCTAACAAGTATAAGTAGCTAAATTTCTTATTGTAAGGGTTAGATGTAGCTAAATTGAAGTCTCATGCAACTATCCTTATATTTCAATCTATCCATGTTTATGCTTCTCTGTTAATGTTTGATTTTTATGCTTAATATATTTTGTGGATTGATCAACCATGAATTGAATTTAGAGTTTGATTAGCAATTGGAAAATTCTTGTTGAACTTTGAACTAAAATCAAACACTTAATAGACCTTATGTCTAGGAATAGATTTTGGTTTATTAAGAATCTTATAGCCCTTGTTCTTAATGCAAATGTGGTAAATGATTCACCTACGGAATTAGGGATAGATTGCTAATTTAGGCTTCTGTACCCAGGGAATTAGGACTTGAGTAATTTTGTGGGTTGATTTTAACAATGGAAGCATGAATTGTATAGCATCTTTTATTGTACATGAGATAGAAGTTTAGTAAAATCAAATCCCCAACAGTTTTTGACTTTGAGAAAAAAATCTCCTGCATACTAAGTGTTTGGTAAAATCTTTAAAATAGAATTTAATTAGTTTTCTTTTACATTGTTGTTGCTTTTATTTTAAATATTAAATTTCTAAAATTTATATTCTTATTAAATTCAGAATTCTAAATAGTGGATAGTATGTTAAGTGCTAGGCATTAAGACAAGTCCCTGTGGGAATGATACCTTTTCTCACCAATGACTGCTTTGTATGAACTAGTATACTTGTCAAAGAGTTAATAGTTGTTTCCCTTTTATAACAACAAGCCAATCCCCTATACAAGTGCTCCCTCATATTAATCTCACTGTTTTTGTTACTAGCCACATGGGCGTTAGGGTTACCATGTGTAGTATCGACAAGCACTTGCCCTACATCATCATCAGCTATATGTGAGGTATCCTTTGTTACCAATGATTCCTCCTTTTGGTCGTTGAACAAGTCCTTGCTATATGACCATAAAGGCCACATCTTTTGCACAATAAGTGAAATCCATGACCCACATCGACGACTTCAAACCTTTCTATTAGTCTCCAAGCAAGTCTTTAGTTGATTCCTCATTGTTTAAAAAAGTTAGCATTTTGTTCAAAAGTTTCACAATGACACATCCTTCCAAGGCAACCATAATCTTGAAGAATACTCTCATCAATAAAGCACTTAGGCTTAAAGTGGCCACCACCATCAAAATCAATTTATAACATATTTACTATTAAAACCATTTGTTCTCTCCTAGGAAAAGCCTTTTGCTAACCTAATAATTTGCCACGAAAAGAAACCTTATTTTGACTAAGTCCTCACCCCTTTTCATTTAGAGGCTTTGGAGGGGGAGGAGAACACTAAAGCACCATTGTGTTCTCAGAGCTTTCTATCTATAACAATAAGTACTAGATAAACACCAAAATTTACTATGATGATTACCATTTAGAGTTTTAAAAATATAGGATTCTATAATGAATACCATTATTTTTGTCATTGATTGTAATTTTTTCACAACAATTTATTGTTATTCACTAATAATTGTTTTTCATATTGGGCTCTATGAAATCATTGTAATTCCTACTAGAACAACTCAATGGGAATCGACTAGCAAAAACTATTCCTTAAACTAAGAGATTGACAAGCCTTAGAATTCTTAGAATAATCGATCAAGATTGAACTAACAAAGTCCTAGGCATCCAATAAGACCTAGGGGAAAGACTTAGGTGTCCAAATGAGACTTACACATCTAAATAAGACCTAGACAAAAGACCTAAGCACTTAAGCAATCAAGATACTACATATTCAACCAACACGACAACATTCGACTTATGCTAACATGGCAACTACATCCATTTCATTACACTTGCAATTTAACGCAGAGATTACACTAGTGATTTCACTTTATCGAGCATAACGAATTTTGACCAATTATACACTTACCATTTAGGTTTGAAGATTACTTGATATGAAGTTATACACTCACCATAACAAATTTGGATTGATTATACACTTGCAAAGAAGTTATAATTGTCAACTTCGAGATTTTAATATAACAATCATTTGGTATTAAAGAAGCAAGAAGAAGATTACTCTTGCCCCAAGGAAAATTAATATAGTTTTGATGATTTAGCCTCTTAATTAGTGCAAAGTTGTAATGTGTGTTTATGCATGTGTGTGTGTGTTTGTGGTCTTGCATGATTTACCTTTATCCTTAATGGTTTGATGGTAATGAGCTCAAAGCTTAAGACTTAAAAGTTAACAAAGTAGAAATATGTTTTCTATAAGTCTAAAATTGAATTTGAAGAGAAACAATTGGATAAAACTTGTTTTTAAATTGATAGGAAGTAAGAACTACACACTAAAGCTTTAGAACTACTCAATCTCATATTAAAGAACCACTTAATTGGTTAAGTTAGCTTTGCAATCGATTAAAATTGTTTAATTTCGTGTAAACAATGAAAATATACATTGTTTTAACTAGTTAAATCAATATGTAATCAGTTACATGTTTTTTGTTTTAACTAGTTACAACATTATGTAATCAGTTATTTTAGCAGTAACTAATTACATAATTCTGTAACTAGTTACATAATATAAAACTGTTTTGTCCTATATGAAAATAACTAGTTACAAAATTATGTAACTAATTATTCCAGTAAAGACAAATTCGAATGGCCTCTATTTTAACTAGTTATAAATGAAAATAACTAGTTAAACTCATTCAAACTTCATTTTCCAGATTTTAAAGAACAAAATAACTGATTACAAGTCTAAATAACTGGTTATTCCAATAAACTCTCTATATAAAGTGAACATTTGTGAGTCTTTTAACAACACTTTTACAGATTCACTTTTCTAAAATTGAGAGAGAGCTTTTCTAGAGAGAATTGATATTATTCTTCTACTCCACTACAAATTTTAGATCAAAGATCAAAGAGCTCATCATGGATCAATCTTGAGGATAAAGAAAAGTCTTTTCTTGGGTAAAGTTGATTGGTTCTTCATTGTTTTCCATCTATTACAAACCAAGGTGATATCTAACCTTCTTCTAAATTGATTTCCGTTCTTGAGAGGGTGTCTCTCTTATCTTCCTTGTGGTAGGGTTCCACAAGAACGGGATTCAAGTTTTTTCTTGAAAGGGTTCAAGAAACTTGATTGTGTGATTTGTTTGATAGTAATTCTTGTGTTTGTGCATAGTGTTTGTAAGCATTTGAATTACTTAGTGATAACACCAATTGGTTTGATTAGAAACTGGATGTAGATCACAGTGGTGGTGATCGAACCAGTATAAATCTTGTTTGCTCTTTTCTTTCCTCTATCTCTTGCTAACATATTGAATCTTGATCACTTGCATTTAAAATCATAAGGCTCTTTACATAGAAAAGTTCAAGATAAATTGATCCAATTCCATTTCATTTGTATAACTAAATCAATAAGATTCAAAGTTTTTGAAAAATCTAGTTATTCATTATTGAAAAGAAATTGGGAATTTTTGAAATTTTTGAAAGATCCAATTCGCCCCCTTCTTGGATCCAGCCTTTTTGTTTAACAAGTATCAATAAAATGTATCATCAGTTGTCAACATAACACATCAACATACATAACATAAAATACTTCATCAATCATCAACACAACACATCAATATAGCAACACATCAACACAACAGTCTCATAAAAACACAACAACACATCAAGCACAGACGATAAAGTAACACATCAAGTTTGGGAAAGTAAATCGTCCAAGTAACAAAAAAAAATGAGGAAACATTTGCTACAAAACAAATGAAGGCATCCCTCCGACCTTCACCATCCTCAACCTTCATCGTCATCAACAAGTTGGTTGTCCACAATATCTCACAAACGAAATCCAACCTAAGACAAATTTATGTCAAGATACAGCAAACGAACTTGTTGGATAGCTCAATTAAATCCCTTCTCATGTTTATTCGTTGTGTTTGACACAGCCAAACCATACGTACCAACTAAGTGACACCCTAATAGAGACACGATAAATTGTCTTCGCCTTTTAGAGTCAATACTCAAAGGACTGTGAACCATACCAGTCAAGTGACTCATAACACTTTAGACCGTCTTCAACTACCAGGCTTAACACTTGAGGGACTATGATCCATACCTGTCAAAGACTAACTTTGCGGTTGGTCTAGCATTTAACCCAACCATTCTATTAGAGGAGTCATTTATTAAGCAAAATGGCTCCAGCATTAAGGTAACCCATTGACTTTCCATGGTTACCTATTAATCATTGTGACCATTATACGACACTGTGAGCTATTAATTGCTTAATAGACATATTAAATAGGTCCCAAGAAGCATACTGAGAGGCACGCAATTTAGGCAAAAAGACTGGTCTTCTGTACTAAGAGGATTGAGAATGTTCTAGTGGGAACATGTTTAAATATTATCCAACTAATATTTGAAGCATAATTTTGTTTCCATATCGACATGTCAGAACCTACAGAATATAGTTGGCTTCATCAACGTAAAATTCCTTTTGCTGGAGAACAATGTTGAAATTGGCTTTAGAAGTTGCAAGACACGAGATGAGGCATTTTTGCCTAAGATACTTGTAAATGTCACTTAGAACCATTCTTACCTTTTATAATAATAAGAAAAACTCAAGTGTGTTGTAAGGCACTTAACAATTTAGCCTACTCATATCTAGCAAATTAAGAATGCTTCCAAGTAATATTGAATTTTATGATACGTCGGTGGGTCAATGCACGATGTTCACTCTATTTTGGTTCAGAGGAGGATCAAATGTACAAGACCAACCATATAATGAACAAACAGAAATACAAGGATCTAATGTTATAGAGCCCTTTGAATAACTTGTAATTCCTAATCAAAGCAAATGTATGAGAAATAAATCATAAGTTTGGACTTCAGATCAACAAACCATTTAAACATTTGAAGAAGGCTAATATTTACCTAAGAGTTTTCAGGGTAGTCAAATGTGGCCATGTAAACATTTGATGGCTAACAATTATCTAAGAATTTTCAGGGTAGTCAAATGCGACTATTTTCACAACAC
Organism: Spatholobus suberectus; assembly: GCA_004329165.1. Taxonomy (NCBI): domain Eukaryota; kingdom Viridiplantae; phylum Streptophyta; class Magnoliopsida; order Fabales; family Fabaceae; genus Spatholobus; species Spatholobus suberectus. Next base: position 60,464,803 of record CM014730.1, on the reverse strand, counting down.
AAGTGAAGCAAAGGAATGTAAAAACCTCTGATTTCCTTTCACGCAAGCCCCCTAGCAACTGTTTCAAAAAATATGGGAACACATCACATCATACATCAGATCAGATTTGTCTCACATTACAAATGGGATAAACATATAATAAAATACAATGTATGCTAACCAAGGGAGAAAGAAATGTAAATTTTAGAGTACAGTTTTTGAAAGCTTTCATTATTTTGATTGGAAACAGCACATGCAAAAATACAAGCATGTACAAAGAAACTCCTATAATCATGGGATACCTTAGAAATAGGACAATACACAAACAAGGAAACGCCTATAACCATGGGATATGATAGAAATAACATAATCAATGTTAATAGCTTCTGCTAACAAACTCTCGCTGACTAATTAGATGAGAATCAAAAATATTATCCCTTGATATCTTTTAGTATCATCTACAACTTTTTTGTCTAATAAGTTATTGGATATTGTGTTGAAGAACCTCTGCTTCAGCCTTTGCATAGGATCATCCCTGATCTCAATTACTTCTTCTTTTTTTCCTTCTCGCTCTTGGGCCACTTGTTTTCTGTGCAAGTCTTCGGCAGCCTGCATTGCAGCACGATTCTCCGCTTCAATACGTCGCATTTCCTCTTCTTGCCGCTGCCTCTCAAACCAAGTACGAGCATCAGCCCAAACTGAAAAATCACAGAATTAATCACAAAGGATAAAATTGGATCCAAAAAGTTCAAATCATTTTTTTAAAGCTAATACACGCAATAAGTATGTATATTAATAAATACTAAACAATCCACCATAGCAGTTAAGAAACACACAACTCATTGCATTAGCAGTGCATTCTGCCTCTTCGTAAATGAGAGAACTCCCTAGCCAGAATAAAAATTAAAGTTGAGAATCCACAATACGTGTCATAAGAAGGCAGTTTAGACAACATAATTCATATCTGCCTGCACAATAATTTATTCCTTTCTCCCTCTCGTAAAAAGACACTGGCCAAATAAATATCTCAATGTCTCTGAAATAATGGAGAAATAAATTATTCATGTCCATTGAATAGGGACATCTAGAAGAGCTTTAAGGTAACTTATTTGAATTTGCTTATAAACTCTTTAACATATTTTAGTCAGCTTTGAATAAGTATATAATTAAGTCGCCCTAAATTCATAGCATGAGGATTCCCTGCAGTTAGAGAGAAGAAAAATTAAATCTCAACCTTAATTTTATTTTAATTTTATAAAATTAATAAAATATAAGAAGGAAAAAAATTCAGCCATTAGATCATGACTGCAGGTTTGACAGTGTGAAACCTGTCTGCAGTGAATCCAGGTCTCGCAGCGGATGATCATGAAATTGACACATCTGCACCTAATCGACAATCACCTCCTATAACATAACTACAACAAGCGCCTCAAATAAACTCATTGACAGAAAAATAAACACATATTCAATCACAGCCAGCACAGAAACAAAGCATGATAAAAACAGGGAACAGAGAGCATTCACAAGTTAGGGTTAAAAAAAAACAAAGAAATTGAGAAAAGGAGTTAATAGGTTTTGACGTACTGGACTGAGCAGCCCAGCCCTGCTCGCCACCCTTAATGGATTCGGGGAGGGCATAGTTGACTGTGAGTACGCGTCCGTAGAGTTCGGCGCCATCCATGTTGTCCATGGCGGCAGCAGTATCTTCCTTATCAAGGAAGGTGACGAAGCCAAAGGAATGGTGTTCCTGCGTGGCCTGATCCAAGGGCGTCTTCACGTCCTTGATGTCACCAAACGGAATGAACGCTGCATGGAGGATTGACTCATCCACCTCCTCCGCTAATCTTCCCACATACAGTGTGTTCTTCTGCACTGCTTGCATCATCGCCATTGTTAGGGTCGTGAGGACCGACTCTGTCTGGGAGGAAATGTACTAATAGCGCCACTTATTCACAGTTGAGACCTATATTTATGTATTTTCGGCTGGTCATGGCTGGGCTGGGCTGGAATATAGATAAAAAAAAGAAAAAGAAAAAGAAATTGGTAAATTCTATGGTGCCTATATATTTTAATGGATACCGATATCTTTAATGAGTAGAACAATAAATAATAAATACATAATAATATAGAATTGATAATATAGCTTATTGTTTAGGATCTTGTTATTTTTTAATTGCTAAATCACCTATAAGATTACTTTTGTTGTCTATTTCATTTAGACTTGCATATTTTTCATATTTAATATTGAATTTTAAAAAAATTGAAATAAATCTTGATTGATAAAATTTTTTGCAATTATAAAATTTAAAACACTATTAAAATTAATTCTAACTCATTTATGATGTGATTTTAATGTACAAATAATTATTTTTTCATTATTTCAATATGAAAAAGTACCGGTATCTTCTTAAAACAGAAGGTATCGAAGCAATTACCAAGAAAATTAAGTCCAATAAGATGAATCCAATAAAAAAAAGGAAATGTTTTCTTGGTAGGTAAAAAAAATAAATTTGAATTTAATTCAAAAATCTATTTTTATTAAAATTTTTTCCATCTATTTTATTTTACATTCCACCGATTTCATTATATATAAGAAGATTCAACAAATCTCTTCTACTTTCAACTAGTCCTTCGATCCGTCCGATACACAACACCTTTTATATTATGTGTAATTTATACTAACAAAATTTGTTATGTATCTGTATTAGATAGCTAATGAGATTCAAGGACTAAACTTAATTGTTCACAAAATATATAATATATAATATATAATAAATATAAAAGAAAGAGAAATAAGTGACACATACTATCATTAAATAATCTTTATTAATTTAATGAGTTTAATAATTTTTTAAAAATTAAAAATATCAAATATGTGTTTTTGTATTTTAATTTTTTTCTAATTCAAATAATATAAAAACCAATAGGTAACACATATTATCATTAAAATAATTTTTATTAATTTAATAAATTTTCTAATTTTTTAGAAATTAAAAATATCAAATACATGTTTTTATATTTTAATTTATTTTTACTACAAGTAAAATAATTCTATAATTTTTAAAAATTAAATCTTTCAAATATACAATGTTTTTATTTAAATATATTGTTAAAGTTAAAATAAAATATAACATAATGGATTATATCCATTTACTTTTATTAAGAATTTGAATTCAAAATTCAAAAATAAAAGTTAAGAATGGTATATCTTATATAATTATTAAATATTTTATTTCCATTTTTTAAAGTTATGTATTCATTAATTGATTGACTATTAAGGAGTGAAATTTCTTTTTTTTAAATTCTGTACTTTTTTTATTGGTTGACTATTAAAGAGTGAAATTTCTTTAAATATTTTGTATTTATTCTATATTTCACATTTTATTTCATTTTTAAAATATTCTATTTTTATTATTTATTTTTTAAAATTCTGTATTTATTTTTTTAAAAGAAGGTTTGTTGGAACTATTTTTCCCACCCAAAATAGGGGTATAAAAGAAATTTAAACGTTTGCATTTAATAGGGTTATATTTATTCTTTTATATTTTAATAAAAAACTAAAATAATTGTTTTTAGTTGGTGGGTTTTGAGAATTAATGAGTTTTTAATAGTTATTATTTACTATATATTTGATATTTGAATTTGACTTTTGAAGTCAAATATTTTTCTAGACTATCACATTTATTTTTACATGCAATTTTTCCTACCTAAATTAAGGGCATTTGGTAAATTTATTTAGGCTTAATTATACTTTTTTGTCCCAAAATTTCACAATCTCGCAAATTTTGCTTTCAAATAACTTTTTTGCAAATTTTGTCCTCCAATTTACAAAATATCGCACATTTTTCACCCACATAGAAAAACCATGACAATTAAGACAATTTTATGGCAAATTTTCCTTGAAACTTTTACAATTAAGACAATTTGTGGCTGTTTTTCTTTAAACCACCACAATTTTGTACATAAGGACAAAATTTGCGATATTTTGTAAATTAAGGAACAAAGTTTGTATACAAAAAATATGAAAATAAAATTCATGAGATTGTGAAACTTTAAGGATAAAAAGTGCAATTATGCCATCCATGAAACACACACAATCAATCACAAAGGACAAAACAACACATAAAATTGTAGGTGTGCTTGAAAGTCTGAAATTCAATGTGGTATCTAGACAGCGGTTGTTCAAGGCACATGATTGGGGACATCACAAATTTCTCAACTATCTCTTCAAGACAAAATGGATTCATGACTCATGTTGATAACAATAAAAGGAAAATTCTTGGTGTTGGTAATAACAAAAACCTTTCAAACATTTTAATTGAAATTGTGTTGTGCAACACCCTAAGGGGCATTACCATAACTAGGTCTAGATTTCTAAGAACGAAAAAAAAAAACTTAAAAAAGTAGAAATAACATACAAATGCTACTCATAAATATAATTAGATATTATATATGAACAATACAATAAAAAAAGCATACATGCCTAATACAACTCATCTATCACCCGAAGGTGTCATACAAAATATAAAGAAGAATACAAAAACACAACGTAAGCTAGGCTACGTCTTCTTGCACGTGACTCCAAGCTCCATCTACACATGTCTTCACTTGTATCCTGAAAAGGGGGAAACTTAGAGGAGTGAGACATAATGTCTCAGTGAGTGCTCTAAGGCTTCTACAGCTAGATCAGACTCTTCTATTCGGGCAACCTTCATCACTTATCTCTCATGGCTTTAGCCTCACAAGGTCTCTCATAATTCTCCATACCTATAGTCGAGTCTCTACCTTTCAACAGTTAATACTTCCTGTTAACTCATCTCTCATTCTTACAATTGTTATACAAGCTTACCTTCTCATTCTCAACCTAAGAACCCGTCTTCATTACTTATACTTTCTTACCCAAAACCCTCTCTAGTATTTAAACCCTTCATATTTAGATTTTACTCTTTTTCCTTTTGATATTCAAAGTTGTCTCTAGGGGTCAAGCCTAAGGCTACAAATATTCTAAAATACCCCTAACACTCCATTAACATTTACATTGATACTCTTATTTTGTTCTCAATTACTAGTCTCATATCTTTCTATTATGCCGTATGGGAATTCACCCTTTCTCTATTTCTGTCACAACTATTATTATCCAACTATAACCCTCATAACACTATCCTAGGGTCTAGCCTTTCACATATCCATAAGGTACCAAGACAAACCTAATTACAAGTATACATTTATTTCACATCCTTTGCCTAGTAGCTAGACATACACCACATTTTGTTTTATGAAACAGGAATAATAGACGTGCATAATATGATATCCATAACTTTGACATTTCATCACAAGAAACAATTACATTTTCACATGTGTACACACTACATCAATCGCTCATGAAAAAAGTCACACAGACTTCACATAGTTACAATGTAGCACACTTCAACAAAATGCATATGCATGCTATGTTCCTAAACCACTACTCATGCACATGTGGTACCAACTTAAACTTTTTGAAAATTAGACTAAAAGTAAATGCACGGCCATAAGAAGCGTCATCGGTATCGATGCCTTCGGCTTTCGCACCCTCAACTAGCATGATATCCTCCAGTGACTAGTCAGGGTTATCCAGTTTTGCTAGTACAACCTGACTCCATGAGATCAGCATGAACCATTGGAGTTTTCTCAACTGAATAACCCCCAAGGCTAGGGTTAGACAACCCATCACGGCCTCCACCAACTAGATTCCTACATACTTTCCTCATCACATAACTCAAATGTTATGATGCATGGTCACATATAATGCTTACAACTTTTTATAGGCTTTTATCATGAAACATTGACATAAGTTCATATCACACTCAGTTTTCTCAAGGTAAATAACAATCACAAGTTTGAACTTAACGAAGTATAAGAAAAGAAGCAATAATGAATTAACAACTACAAAAAAGGATTTCATAGGCATAAAAAATGGAATAAGCAAGATCGTATCTGCCCAGCAAAATAGGAGGTCTGCCTGACAGTCAATCCAACAACGAACCCGCCCAACGGGTCTGCACCGAAACCCAACCCGCCTAGAGGGAATTGCACCCTGCCCAACAGGTCCGCGTTAGGACCCAACCCGTCCAGCAGGATGCGTATCCCGCCTAACGGCAACGTGAAGTACAGTTTTCAAAAATAAGTCACCCAGTGGCTATCAAACCCCACTGGACGGATCCAAGGTACGAATTTTGATTTCTTTTTCTTATTATCTTTAGCTTCTAAATGCTCCAAATCAAATAATTAAATTCTCACTCACTTCTTCTACCTTGATAATTAATTAATCTAATCTATAAACTTTTCACTCATTCACAATCCCCTCAAAACCCATCAAATCCCTAACTTAGGCATAAAGAAGGGAAAAGGTAAATAGATAAACAAATCACAACATAAAGGACAAGGAAGGACACGGGAGAGAGCACTCACCTTTAGGGTAGTGCAAAGCTGAGTTCTAGGGCTTAGGTTTTCCGGTTTCTATTCATTGTCCTCATTCTCTCTACCTTCTTTCTTATTCTATTTTGTGATGGCTAAGCCTAATTATCCTTTCCTATTCCCTTCTTACAACATATGGGTGGGTATGTAGCTTAGTGGGCTTTAATCCCCTATTGGGCCCTAAATGCTCTTTTAGGTTCTATGACAACATTCCTACTAATTTCTAATACTAAACTATTAATAATAATAATAACAACAACAACAACACAACATAATAATAATAATAATAATAATAATAATAATTGCTACAACAACAATAATAAATATAATAATAACAGCAATAGGAACAATAATAATAATAAGAGATATAATAATAATATAATAATAACAATAACTCTAAGGCATTTTTTATCTAATAACACATGATACTAAAGGCTATCTCGTGGTTTCTTTCTAGTACCTGAAATTTGAGGCGTTACATGTTGTATGTTGAAGGATTAAAACACAACATGCTTAGCATTAGCCAATTGTGTGATAAAGGATTTAAAGTGGTTTTCAATTCAAATTACTGCATGATAACTGAAAGTGCATCAAATGAAGTTAAATTGATAGGAAATAGAATGGAAAATATTTACATGTTGAATTTAGATAGTGCATCCTCATTATATACTAAGTTTCTTCTAGGAAAGGAAAATGATATGTGGTTATAGCATATAAGGGTTGTAACACCGTGTTTTCTTAATATGTGATTTAGTGATTTAATAACTAAAAGTGAAAATTTAATAAGTGATCTTGGTGATTAAAATGAATAAATAAGTCGATATTGTGTGGTTGTTGTTTTATGAGTTGCTTGTCTTGGAATTTCCGTCTGAATTTAGGGAACTGGTGGAAAATGTTATTGAGCCATGGTTATGTTTATACGAGTTGTTGAGAGACATAGCAAGTGTTGGGCCAGTTGTGAATATTGGGGAGTGAGTAGACGGACCATGGGCTTTAGTGGGCCCAAAGCCCTTATAAGGCCCGGGGAGGGTTTTAAGACACCTAAGACCCTTTCTCCTCTCATTCTATCATTCTCTCATCTCTCACTCTCTTAAACTCTCTTATTTTTCTTCTCTCATTCTCTCAAAATCTCAAAACCCACCTAGTGAGAAGCTAGATTTCAAATTATCCTATTCCTTTTGGTGAAGAGTATTGCTTTCTCTGAGGATTTGGCTCAAGGTTTCGTTTTTCTCACATTCTTCTCCTTTCCCAAATTCAGATTCGGAAGCTCCAAGAGGTAAGGGAAGCTTACACTTGTTAGATTTGTGATGTATGAACATGATTAGGTGTGAATCTTACCTTGGGTTGGTTCAAAATCTAGATTGTGTGTGCGTTGTGATGAAGATAGGTTTGGGGGAAAACTTTGAAATCTAAAAAGAGGATGGGTTTGGAAGGAAATCTTGGTGATTTATTGTTGTATAATCGGTTAGAAAGGCATTAGAATTAACTAAGAGTGTTTTGATATGCTTGGGATTGGTTGTTGAGTCAAGAATAACCTTGAATTGTCTTGTCTCGAACTACAGAAACTGCAATTATCGCCGGGTGCCAATTTTATGGCGCTAGGCGAAAGATGACAGAGTGCTATTTGGAAGTGGATTTGGCGCTTAGTGACGGAATTTTGGCCTATAGTGACGAATTTTGGTGCTGGGCGACCAAATGCCTGATTGTCTCTATTATGTTGGTGTTGAGCACTAATTTGTGATGTTGGATGACAAAAAGGCTGATCCCCTCTATTGTATTGGCACTAGGCACTAGTTTTATGGCATTGGGCATGAGTTCATCAGGGTTAGGTCCAAAAAAGAATGTGAAGTGCAACTGATTGCCTTGGGTTTCATGTTTAGGCGTGATCCTTTGAAACATTGGGAAAATGTTTAGCTTCAAAAGAAAGATATATTTATCTTGTATGCTTAATTTATGAGGTTTGTTGTTGTTGTAAAATGGATGAGTGTGAGCTTTGTTGTTGTTGGTTGATAATATTATTGACTTTCAAGGATGTCAAATTTATATTACAAGATAAGTTGGATGTTCAAATGTTTTTAAAAATGGGTTTTTGTTTTTAATTATGGTGATTTGCTTGATATGTTGTTAAAGTGGAATGTTGCTTAGATAGGAGCTCCACTAGTTGTGAATAACGTTGTTATTTGAGATTTCTCACGAGGTGGGTTGCTTGGATAGGGCCTTACCTATTGACAATGCATGGAGCTAAATTGGGCCTGCACAGGGCTAGTAATAGTTGTTGGACCACAGGTGGTGTTGAGTAGGCCACATGGTATGTATGCTACCTTATATATATGCTGATTGATTAATGTTGAGCTGATGTTGTGTGGGGATACATGCATTTCATGCATATGTAGTTAGTTGAGGTTGTGCGGGACTCAAGCTGTGATGTGAGTAGGTATGTAAGTTGGCCGGTGGATAGGAGCTGTAGCTCAGACGGGCCTCCAACCTAGTTCTTGGATAAAACATTGGTCTTAAAGATGGGTCTTTGGGGATGAGTGGATGGACGATTCCACAGGGGGCCAAAGCATGCAAGACTTGAGTCGCGGTGAGCCATCACTCACATACACTTATCCCGACACACCATTAAGCTTATTTGCATATCAGAGTTTGGAAACCCTGAATGGTGCTTGGATAGGCCATGGTAGAGGGTGAGACTTGGCTAATTGCCCGAGATTGTTGTAAATCTCTCGAGAGTCGTGTCATCATGTATTGACTATCAATGGTGGATTTTGTTGTAACATGGGGTTCTGAGTTGAGAACTCTTTGCTATATGATTGTATGCCATGCACATGTTTGTAAATGTTGAGAATTGTGGATGACTTCTTTAATTTTATATGTTATATTATTGTTTCAGTAAGCTTACCCTTGCCTTGTTTTGTTGTTGTGGCTGTCTTGTTGCTGTTGTTATGTTGGTGTGACTATGATGATCACGTCCTATAGCGTCGGAGCAGATAGCGACGCTTCAGGGGACCCGGCTTCTCAAAGTTGAAGGTGGAGTTGTATGTTGGAGATGGTGTGGCTCGAGGAGTCACATGTTCGTTGTTCTGACATATATTTTGTTGTATTCTTTTGATGGGGATGTATAGTGTGACCAACCATAGGGAGTGTGTTTTGTACCCTTCTCCCTGTTGATGTATTTATATATTTTGTTATATGGCTTTGGTGTTATTCCCCTGTTCTCTTAATCTTTGAAAGTTGTAAAGACAAGTATATTGGCTATAGGAGAGATGGTTAGGTCTCTCAAGATGTATGCATTTCATTATATACATGTTTTGATTTCATATATGCACACATGATGGTAGTAGAGGATAGTAATGTTGTCCAGTAGCGACAGTTGGGTCGTTATAAGGGTTAAACATATACACATGGACCAGTTAAATAAATTAGTAACAAAGGACTTAGTAATAAATCTTCCTAAGCTCAAGTTTGAAAAAGGCAAATTATGTGATGCTTGCCAAAAGGGAAAACAAGTCAAGGTTTCTTTTAAATCAAAAATTGTTGTTTCTACAAAAAGACCTTTGCAATTACTCACATGAACCTGTTTAGTCCCTCTAAAACTATGAGCATAGGAGGAAATTACTATGGACTTATGATTGTAGATAATTTTTCTAGATACACTTGGACACTATTCTTATCCCTAAAAAGTGATGCTTTTAAAGCCATTAAAAAGCTTGCCAAGGTTATTCAAAATGAAACTAATTTAAAAATAGCATCCATAAGAAGTGATCATGGAAGGGAATTTCAAAATCACAAATTTGAAAGTTTTTGTGAAGAACTTGGAATTGATCATAATTTCTCTGCACCTAGAATACCACAACAAAATGGTGTAGTTGAAAGAAAAAATAGGTCATTGGAGGAATTAGCTATAACATTGCTAAATGAAAGTAAAGTACCTAAATACTTTTGGGCTGATACTATTAGCACAACTTGTTATGTTTTAAATAGAGTTCTCATCAAAATTATTTTGAAGAAAACACCCTATAAGCTTTATAAGGGGAGAAAACCCAACATATCACATCTTAGGGTGTTTGATTGTAAGTGTTTTGTTTTGAATAATAGAAGAGAACAACTTGGTAATGCTAAGGCTGATGAAGCAATCTTTTTGGGATATTCATTAAATTGTAAATCATAGAGTCTATAATAGAAGAACTTTACATGAAGAATTTGTGTATGTTGCTTTTGATGAAATTAACCCCCAAAAAGAGGGAAAGGATATTTTGGATAATGTTGTAGATGTGCTTGGAGATCATTACATGAATGAATATTCATCTCAACAAAAAGATGTAAATGAACCTGAACAAGCAAGCCAAGAATCCAACAAGTGAAATGCCTATAGATTGAAGAACAACTAAAGACCTCTCATTGGACAATATCATTGGTGAGATCTCAAAAAAGACTTTGCTAAGACCATGCAAGGTGAATTTGAAATGTCCATGATGGATGAGTTGACCTTCTTCCTAGGGCTATAAATGAAACAACTGGAGCATGGCACATTCTTGAGTCAATCCAAGAATTGTAATGAATTGCTATAGAATTTTGGAATGGAAAGCTACAATGAATCAGCCACTCCAATGTCTACCTCATGCTACTTGGATTTGGATGAAAGAGGTAAATCAATTGAAGTTACCAAGTATAGAGGTATGATTGGTTCTCTATTGTATCTTACTGCTAGCCACCCTGATATTATGTTCAATGTTTGTTTGTGTGCAAGATTTCAAGCAAATCCTGAGGAATCTTACTTATTTGTTGTTAAAAGCATTATGAAATGCTTAAAAGGAACTAATAATGTAGGTTTGTGGTTTCCCAAAGGATCCTCCTTAAGCTCAGTGGGATATTCAAATTCAGACTTTGCAGGATATAAGCTTGATAGGAAGAGTACTAGTAGGACTTGTCACTTGCTAAGGAGTGCATTTGTCTCTTGGCATAGCAAGAAACAAACTTGTGTAGCCTTATCCACAGTTAAGGCTGAGTACATTGTAGTTGGAAGTTGTTGTACTCAACTTTTGTGGATGAAACAATAGTTAAGAGATTATGAAGTTGATCTTAACCACATCCCTTTGAAGTGTGACAACACTAGTGTCATAAACCTTACAAAAAATCCCATTCTACACTCTAAGACCAAGCACATAGAGACAAGACACCATTTCCTTAGAAACCATGTCCAGAAAAAGGGTTGTGTAATAGAGTTTGTTGATACTAATAGGCAACTAGCAGATATTCACATAAACTCTCCTTAGAGATAGGTTTTACCTTCTTAGAAATGAGTAGGCATCCTAAATGAGTCTAGTGTTAGTTAACCTCTCTTTAATTATTGTTTGAAACCTTTTTTATGTGTGCATTTGTATGATTAAGTGCTTCATTTGATTGAATGTATGATATGTTTGATTATTTTTTTCATGTGTTGCATCAACTTTGTTAAATTGTTTGAATGATTGAGTGTTTGTGATCATTTGTATTGTTTAATTAGTTAGATTCATTGGATATATGCTTGCATTTGTGTATCCTTAATTTTAGATGTTAAATAAGTATGTAATGTTGAGTAAAATTGCTATCAAATTGCTTTAAATTTGAGTTATTCACATGTGTTTTGGGTGGATTCATGTATATAACTTGTTATAGGAAGTTTTAATTAGTTATTTTGTGCTTCATGGACCATAGATGTGTTATATTGTGCACAATTAATTAATTACAAGTATTCATAATTAGTTATTTTGGGTTTCCTACTCACACTGAATTGCAAATAATCTGTTAAAATCTTGTGTAACATAATATTTGTATAAGCTTTTAGCTTGTCTTCTTTTCTTCTGATGTGTTTAACCAATTAAAAGTCATGTAACTAGTTATTTTTTATTCTCGTGTAATGTCCCTATGCACATTTAACTGATTACAATTGGTTGTAATCAGTTATTTTATGTAGTTGTCCTAATGTTCGTGAACCCATACGCACAAATAACTAATTACACATGCATATAACTAGTTATTTTATGCAGCTTTTAAAACTTTGCTAGTTCTTTTCGAAAAAGCTGTCACATATAACTAGTTACAAACTTTTTAACTAATTATTTTTTGTCTCATGGGCCAACATTCTCGTTCAAATAATTGGTTACACATTCTCACAACTAGTTATTTCAACAACATAATAGATCTGTGACTCTTTACTACACATAATAACAAGTTAATAGTTTTTTAATTGGTTATAATGTGCAATGGCAATTCAAATCCATGAATCACTTAGGTTTTGCATCACTCTTCTACTACAACAAGATTCTCAATATCTTTGACCTAATCAAACATTCCAAATCCCTACCCACTCCATTCATGTGATTCTCTTATGCTTATTTTTTTGTTTGCATCACAAAACCCCTTTCTCCAACACTCACTCCTCCATTCCATCCAAAATCACAACACTCACACACTTCCCTTCATCAATTCCTACTCCTCCACCATGTCTTGCTTTGGAAATTCTTTAAAACGCCCAAGGAAAATGCAAACCCATGGATCCAAATGTCCAATGCTGGACACCCAAGCTAAACCACAAGAAGCTACGAATAAATCTAGAGCAAGATTATGGCCTAATAATGAGGAGGATGCTTATAAATTCAAGTATTTCTTCAAACATAGGCTTATTATTCCTCCAAAGGTACTCTCTCTTAGGTGGTTAACTGGAGAAAAGTTTGAATTTTTGCTCTCCTTCAAGTTCAAGGGTTGCAAAAATTTGTGCAACTTGAGGGTAATTACTATATGAATTTGGTCAGAGTTTTCTTCTGTACCCTTAGGACTAAAGGTGGATTGCTTGTCTCCTATGTGAAAAGGAAGCGTATTGTGCTTACCCCTGCCATTTAGTATGCAGTTGGTGGTCTTAGATCTAAGGGTATAACACCCTTTACCAGCACTTTGGAAAATTTTGATAAGACTTGGGTATGACTTGACACCCTTACTCATTTTCCTAGGCACATAAAGCGCTTTACTACTTGTGGCATGAAAGTGGAAGATAGGTTATTGGCTTCCATTATTGTTTGGGTGTTCACACCTAAGGGGGGCAATCATGCTCAACTTACAAAGGATGACTTAATGAATAAGAAAGGGTATACTTAGTGATTGGTGCGATATAATTAGTGATCATATGTTGAAAGCAAAAAGGAAAGTTGATTTCCATCTCCCTTATGCTATTTTTATTTCAAGGGTACTTGATTATTATGATATAGATATGGAGGATGAGACCTTTGAAATTTTGAGAAGTTTTAACAAAATGAATGACTCTACTCTTCATAAATTGGGGCTGGAATTAAGGAATAATTGTTGGATTCATAAGGATGTTGTTGCTATCTAGCCATATGAGGAAAATCAAGCTGAAGCCCCTAGAAGTCTTGAGCTAAAACCATTCCCTCAATTTGAGAGCCTTGTGTTCTTAAAGATGGATGAGACTTTTGGAACTTTATCATGCCTCTCAAGAGTATAACAAAAGGCAGTTTGAGTCAATTCACATGCACCTTCATGAGTTTGAGGAAAGACTTATTGCCATGGGATTCCCTAAGCAAGATTGAATATGTCCTAATTATATAGGATGTTTGTCTTAAGTTTAGGATTGTTTAAGTTTAGCATGCTTTGATTTCCTTTATGCTTGTAATTGTTGTGTCCTTGGTTTGATGTAATGACTATGTTATGCTTTTTTGTGATGCTTAGTGTAATCTACCTGTGTTTTATTATAATTGTTTACTACATTTGTTGAGATCTTTATCCTTCCTAGCTCTTTTTGGCTTTGTATGCTTTATTTTGGTTGTGTTTTTTATGATGGCCAAAGGGGGAGAAGGGTATGTTGTTTTTGCAATTTGCAGGGATTAAATCATGATGATAGCTTGGACACACTTACAACACACAAGTTGTTCAAATTGATCAAGTCTTCATCAAGTGGTTGTCATAATCAAAAGGAAGAGATTGAAGATGCAAGAAAAGAGTTATTCTTGCCCCCAAGGAGTGTTATTAGAGTTTGATCATTTAGCCTCATGATGAGTGCAAAGTTGTATTATGTGTTTGTGTGTGTGCATGGTTGTGTGTCATGCATGATTAATCCTTATCTTTGATGGTTTGATGATGATGAGCTCTAAATCTAAAACTTAAAGGATTAACAAGTGATAACATGTTTTTATAAATTTAAAATTGAATCCAAAATGAAATAATTGTTTAAATTTCGTTTTAGTTTGATAAAAGATGAACTTTTGTGTAAAAGTTTTCAAATGATTCAATTTTGTAGTTGGAACAATTTAATCTATTATTTTTGTTATGTAATCAATTAATTTTATTAATTAGATGTTAGAAAGTTGTTAGATTTGCAAATAATCTATTATTTGATTATGTAATTAGATATTTTAAAAAGCCTGGAAGAAGTCCATGCACAGATAACTGATTACGTAGCAAAATAAATGGTTATTTTGCTCTTAGTTCATTTCTAGAACTACGAAGAATGAAATAACTGATTACAAAAATAGAATAACTAGTTATTTCAAGTTTTCCACTATAAATTGCGAACTTCATTGTTTCTTTTCTCATGTCTTCAAATCCCTAAACTTTTGTGAGAGTTTTTCAAGAAAGAAAACACTTTAATCATCATCTTTAGAACATATATTTCATCAAATCAAGAGCTCACACATGGATCATCATTATGGAAAAAGAGAAGTCATCATATAGGTAAATATATTTTTTACTTCATTGTTTACATCTATCACAAATTGAAATGATATCTAAACCTAACCTTGTGTAATTTTTGTTTCTTGGGAAGGTTTTTCTCAAGGTTTTCTTGTGGTAAGGTTCCACAAGGGATTAGTTCAAGGTTTCTTGACAGCTTTTCAAGAACCTTGGTTTTGGGGTTTTAGTTGTGTGTGATTCTTTTGTTTGTGTAGTGTGCTTAAAAATAATTGAATTACATAGTGATATTCTCAATCAGTTTTATTGGAAACTGGATGTAGATCATAGTGGTGGTGATTAAATCAATATAAATTTGTGTGTTCTCTTTTTCTCTCTACCCTTCCTCATATATATTGTTTCTTGATCACTACTTTCATATGCATATCAATTTCATGAGCTTCTTGTTCATGTTGGCATATTAAAACAAGTTAAATACTTTAATTCTACAACATCTATATCACCAAATCAAATTGATTTAATTTTATTTTATTTTTTGAAAATCAAAATGCTTCATCTTTGAAAAAGGTTTTGGGTTCTTGAAAAATTTTATAGATACAATTCACCCCCTCTTGGATCTAGCCTTTTTGTTCAACAGAAGGCTCCAGCAATTTTCTTGAAAATAGTTATTTTAACCAGCATTTACCTGTTATGTGGCATCTCAGATGCCTTGAACTCAAAATCTCACCAAAATCTTCTGTATGATCAGCTTCTGTACATTGATAAGTGTTTGTTAAGACAAAGGACGAAACCCTCATTTATTTTGATAATAACAAATAGTCCAAAACAATCTTTAAGCTTAATCATCTGATTTATACTATTTATTTGCTATCGTCTGATCAATTGTTTATATATCGTCTTTAACTCTTTATAAAATTTTCAATAACAACTATTCTCAAACAATGTTCTAATAATCTGCACACTGGTTAGTTGTAAAAGCGTAAACAACCTTGAAATAAATGAAGTTTACGTACCTACTCTCGAGGAAAGTTTACTTTACGCGTAAAAGAAGAAATATGCGTGTGAATGTCAGAATGAAAAGTAGATACGTCCACTGCTACAAGATTGAGTTCGAGAATGGTAAAGATAAGCTGATTGTTTTATCTTATTAAAGTGACAAGTTGGTGAAAGGCATTAAATGTTGTATTTAATGCTTCAATGACTCATGTCAACAGACGAAGGTTGTCTCCTGCAAGCACTCACAACAGACACTTTTTTAGAAAAGCCTATAAATAGAAGAATAGATCTCAGTCTCTATAGTTAGTTAGCTGGCTGATTGAAAATCTCTGACTATTGAAAAGCTCTCATCTTGTTATATTCATATACACTGCTTGTAAAAAGTTTTATTTGTACTTCATTGTATATTCGTCTGATAGGACGTTAAACCAAGATAACTCACGTTCAACCTTTTTTCTCTAAGAAATCAATAGAAGCCTGAAGAGGCTTTGATTTAAAGAATACTTAGGTTTTTGCTTGGAGAGGCAAGTTAAAGACTATTTGGGTTGAACCTGAAGACACTTGGTTAAAAGAATAGTTATAACTTGTTTAAGTTAGTGGGACTTGGTTGTTGCCAAGAACTGAACGTAGTCTCTGGGGTGAGACGAACTAATATAATTCCTGTGTGTGTTTTTGATTCTCTTTCAGCATTCACCTTTCTTTCAAATTATTTTTGAAAAATCTTTTAATTAACCCTTCAATTGATATGTCTTTGAAAAAGTTTTGCAAAAATTTTGTTATAACACAATTCAACTCCTTTTCTTATATTATCTTTGTGTTCTACAGTGTCTCGCATGCCCAAGTCCTAAATGTTTGAAAAATTCTCTGTGCATGTAGCGTATCACACGTTGGCAAGTGTACAGACGTCCCATATCAGAAAAGAAGTTACAAGTTTTTATTTGTCATGCAACATTCCATATGCTAAATATTGTTTCAAACACTGTTTTGTAATTTTAAAATGTCACTCCCAGGGACCCAGCATCTAAAACGTTGTAAAGTGTGCAACACATTCAGCACAAATCTTTACCCTCAAAAGTTTTTGTGGGTCCAGTATCTCGAACACCCAGAGCATCTGAGACGCCCAACTTTTTAGTTGGACTTGGCTTGTCAACTAACATGCATTTAATGTAAGTGACATGTGTCACTTAATTTTTAAAGGTTTAATACATCAATTTATTCCTAAATTTTTAGAAATTTTTTAATTAGGTTCATGAACTTAAAAAAATTGTAAATAGGTTCTTAATTTTTTATAATTTTTGTAATTAAGTCCTTAAAATTACTTCATGGTGATTTGAAACTGTCAAAAAAATTATAATTTATGATGGTTTGAATTCGTCAAAAAATTTATAATTTATGACAATTTTATTATCTCTAATGACTCTTTTACAAAAATTATAAAAGATCAAAGATTTAATTACAAATTTTTTTAATTTAAAGACCTTATTAAAAAAATTTCAAAAATTTAGAGACCAATATGTATTAATTCATTTTTAGTGTCAGTTTTCACGAAGCCAGCATCCCAAACGTATTGAGGCTTCCGGGACGCTCAACTTCCACAACTATCCACTTGGGACAATTTTTGCCTGCGTAGCACGTGTTGTCAGCATCTTAAATGCTGACTTTCCTTTTTCTTTTTGTCTTTTATCTCTCGAAGCCGACGTCCCATACACTATTCAGCGTGGAACATCACTTTAAAAATTTTAGGACACCTGTACATTTCGATTGCCAACTTTTTGGAAGAAATAGAATTGTAAGGAATGGTACAAGCATTCACTCTCATTTCTTACGTATTCTGACCTCATTATCTCGCGATTTGTCTTCATTATCTTATCTCTATCAATCATTTTGCATAGTTCTTGCTTCATTGGGTACCAGTTAAGCATACTTCCATTTTGTCTTTTTATTTTAATGTCCATTGAATAAGATAACTTGTAACTCTATTTTGCCTTATTTGTTCCAACCAAAGGCAAGACATTTGTTGTCATCCTCTTCCCATGCTATGCTTGTATGATTATATGATGTTGTTCTGAAGCATTTTCATCCACATATACTTTAAAATTTTCATTTTTGTTGATTTAGATTCTACTTTATTTTGTAATGAGATGTCTTCTGTCCTTGAGCATTTCAAAAGTTCATTATTGCATTTTCAACATTGTCTCTTTCTTAGAAATGGTTTAGATTTGGACGATGTTGAGAATGGGATATTGACAAAAATTTTCTTAGTAATGGTCTTTCTGCACTTTCATGAAAAAGCTTTGATGTATTGTTTTGCCAACTTCCTTCTATTAAGGATGTCTCACAAAGGAACTATGAACCCACTCACCAGAGAAATAGAGATGAATCATCCTTATGATGATGCTTGTTTCAAAAGTTGGTATGCACAGATGAGGTATGAAGATATC
This sequence comes from Spatholobus suberectus, assembly GCA_004329165.1. Taxonomy (NCBI): domain Eukaryota; kingdom Viridiplantae; phylum Streptophyta; class Magnoliopsida; order Fabales; family Fabaceae; genus Spatholobus; species Spatholobus suberectus. The sequence continues at coordinate 60,446,252 of CM014730.1, read as the reverse complement.
AAGGTTCATAAGGCCATTATGAAGGACAGAAAGTTTGCTTTCAATGTAGGGGAATATCAAGAGATTCAAAAGCAAATAGTAATCAAGAGATGAAACTTTTTGGCTTACAGGGCTGAAGATATGGAGAAAGAAATCTTGTTTGAATTCTATGCCAATATAGGAGAACTAAGGACAGAGCACCCATTCTTATACAAAAGCTGGGTTAAAGGGCATAAAGTGCTGATGCAGGAAGGCTGATTGAAAGATTGGGGTTGCCTATTGTCCCCAATTGTGCTTTTGCAAATGAAGCATTTCTCTCTTTTCAGGATGCCCTACCAATCATTTGTCAGCTTACCTCATTAGCCACTACTAAAAGGAAGGATAAGGTACTGATAACCCAATTAAAGCCCGTTGCTCAAGGTTGGGCAAGTTTTATCAGCTAGTCCATCACCCCTACTTCATCACCTTAGGACATGAACAAAAGAAGAGACAGACTAATGCCATTGATTATGTAAGGACTACATGTTGATGTTGCCCATTATTTCTGAGCAAATCAAGTACATACATGTCAGCAAGGGAACTTTAGCTTTCCCGACTCTAATTAACAAGTTATGCCTACTAGAAGGAGTGCCTCTACCGGTTAGGCTAGAATATCTTGTCGCTTAGCCAATGAATTATATAATTAAGGCTTGGATAGATGGAAAGGTAAGGAGGAAGCTTTTCCTACGAAGCTGCATAAGAAATGTAGCAGTAGCAGAGGATGATGAAGACAATGAAGAAGTAGATAGAATAGAGATTTCTGATGATGAGAAACAAGAAGAAGGTCCAGAAGAGAATCCAGAAGAAAAAACCACCCCAGCCATTACCATTTGATCACATTATACCATCCGTCAATCACTCACCACCTATGCAATCCCAACCACCATCCAAAAAGGCAAGAACTTCAGCTGCACCCGACTCTAGTGGGGCTGAAGGTTCATCTACTAATGTCTTACAGGTTTTGTAGGATTTAACAGATCGTGTGACTACTTTGGAGGTTGACAACAATGCTTAAGACAAGAGCTATTGATTCAAAAGCAAGGAAGGGAGCAAGAGAAGAGAGAGCTACAAGTCCTGAGAGGAACATTAGAAGAATTGTTGGACATCCATCAAACGAAAGGATCAGTTCTTTGGTAGTGAACATAGGTAGCAAAAGTGAGATGCAACAAAACCTCCACATTGGTGAAGGAGACGCATGAAAGACAGTGGTTAAATTAAAAAACGTTGGAATAATTTTTATTTTTCTTTTGCTTTATATTTTGGGGTTTTAATTATAGTGGCTTTTATGCCCCATGCATAATTTACATTTTGTTTTTAGTTTTATTTTTTATGCATGTGCGTAGTTTATTAAGTTTGGTATGCTTTAGTTAAATTTTTGTTTCAGGATGGAATTAGGATTTTCATTAATTGGTTTCATTTTAGTGATTAGATAACTTTAGCTTTTGTTTTTAGGATTAGTTTAAATATCTGTAATTAGTTTTTAATTAAATAGATTTAAGTAGAATTTGAATAAACTGTGATTTTAACCGTTGGTTGATGCAGTGGTAGCATGGCAAGCACCACGTCATAGCTAACCCCTTGAAGAAAATGGACAAAAGCTTCATTGACAGGAAAGCCCTCCTAACCCTCATCTCAAGAAACTCAATTCCCAATATAATTTGATGCTTGTGCTTGAATTATGATATGGAATTGTGTAGCTTGAGTTGTTTCCCTGAATTTTGATTGATCCACTGAATGAGAAAAGATAAAAATATAAAAAGTAGAATGTGAATAAATTCAATTGATTCAATTGTCACTTATGTAAATAGTCTTTTCGATTTTCTTGAATTTTTTTGAATAACTAAAGAAGTTAAGGATTGTATAGCCAAACATTAAAACGTTGCACAAATGAATTGATTTTATTAAGCAATGGATTTCCCTACTTTGGCAGTTTTCAAGCCAGAAACAGTAAATTTTTTTTTTACATGAATGATTTAATCTCAAGAGACTCATTTTGCTTCAAAATTTGCCTTAGTTCTTTTAATTGTCTCACTTAAAAGATTTTCTAATAATAGAGGCATGTTTCCTTCTTGTAGCTAGAGCCAAATAAACATACCCTACCAACATAATGTGATATAGTTGGCAGATAACTATATCCCTTAAGTATGTAGTCAAGTGTTCGATCCTACATCCGTGCATATGGAAAAGCATTTATTGGGAGAGATCAGTCCCTTGAATGGATCTCCGTACCTCAAGGAATTAGTCTTTGGCTCTCGGCTGAGAGATACCCTAAACTAGGGGTGTTAAAATGGGTCAACCCAACCTAACCCACCCTCAACCCACCGAAAAACAAGTTGAATTAGGTTGAACCCATTTCTTGATTGGGTTAGGAATCCTAACCCTATCCACGGCAGGTTAGCAGGTTGAGTTGGGTTAACTCACCAACCCATTAAAAAATTATAAATTATTTAATTTTTTTTGCTTTAAATTTTTTTTCAAATTTTATGATCAAATATAAAATTAAAAAAGCAAAAAAAATTATAAAATCAGTAAATAAAAACACCTACTTAATAAGAAATGATCAATTTGTCATAAACTTTAAGTAACAATTTTTATTTGTCTCAAATTATAATGACCACAAAAATTTTCCTTTTATAATCTCAAATAATACATGAACTATAATACAATCTCAACTCAAAGGCTCAAGCTAAAAAATAACCAACTCGACGGGTCAACCCAACCAAACCCAACCCATCATTTGGCCCGTTGGGTTGGCGGGTTAAACGAGTTGAGTTATGTAGATTGGAGGGTTGAACTACATAACTTAACCGAACCCGTTTTATTGGGTTGTGCGGGTTGACCTGCCAGGTTGGGCTCATATTGCCACCTCTACCCTAGACAACCAAAAAAATAAATAAACATACCCTTATGCACATAACCTTTGCTAGCAAATTTTGAGCCTTTTTAAATCATATTTATACACCTTATAAACCTGAAAAACCATGAATACCCTTGGTTGTCAAGTAGAACCTTAAGCCAAAAGCTTAAGTTTAGGGTTTGCCTGGGGACAGGCAAAAGTTTTAAGTTTAGGGTAGGGGCACATTTAATCAATTTCAAAAAGAATTATAAAAAGTTTTAAAATAAATAAAAAAACATGAGTAATTTGAAAAAGATTGCTAAAAAAATTAAAAGGAAAGACAAAAATAAAAGAAGAAGAAATAAAGACCTTATCATGCCAAGGCAAGGCAAGAATGTTGGATATTGGGGTCAAGCAAAAATCTTTGATGTGGAAAAATTAGGCTAAGTTTAAGGTTCCATTTGTCAATCATGATAGCCTAAATGACTTTCTCATCTACCATTACCTAAGCCCTATCACACCCAATAAAAGACCTCTTGAAGAAAAATTGATTTTTGTGATTGAAAATTCTCAACACTCTGGCAAACATATGGTAGGAAGTGATTTTTCTTGAGATTAGAGTGAAAACACAAGCTCAAACACTTAAGTGAAACACATTATAAAAGAATGAGAGCTTGACAATTCTTGCTTAGTGATTGATTTTGTTTGTTCTTAGTGATTTTGTATAGTTGAACAATTCTTGCTTTTCCATATTGAAAAGGTTCATGGAAAACCAAAAAGGAAAAAAAAAAAAGAAAATTTTAAAAAACACATGAATCAATTAAATCATGCACTTGTGCTTATTGTGTGCAATCCCTCTGTGATTGATTGTTTGCTTGAGGATAGACAATGTTCTAAGTTTGAGGTTGTGATAAATCCATATTTAATGACTTTATGTGTATGATTTCAATAGAAAAAGATACATAAAAAGAATAAAATGTATAGAAACTAATAAAAATAGTTTACTTTTAGTTGTTTGTAAATAAATACACTTTTACGGAATCTTTTTCACAATTTTGTAAGAAAATAAAGCAAAACACTTACATCTAGAAGTGCAATGTGCAAAACACTAGAATGGCATCCCACGCTATGATGACAAGCAATAAAATCTCCTCTAAAAGCCCAATGTTGGAAGCTGGAACCAAGCACAAACGTTGGGCCAAACTAATGGAATACTAGAATTCTCTAGTAGACTAATGCTTGAGATGCTAAATACACTTGGAGATGTTGGACAAGAAGCTGAAGCATGATTTCCACACAGAATGATCAAGGTTTGAAATGCCATTTAGCGTGTAACTACTTAAGCTTACCAAATATTTTCTTTGCTCAACGTCTAAGACGTCTAGCCAACAAAGGATGCTAGCAGTGATTTTCTAAAAGGTTGTAATAGATTGTGTTGACATGTTGAGCCCATTCAAACTAATATTTAAGTCATGTGCAAAGCCCACTCATAGGCAAAATGCTTCTTAAGATCATTTCTCCCTTCATTCACCTAATTTCTAGGTTTTTCTCTCCATTTCCACCATTGAAAATTCAACCTTTGGAAGAGGAGCTTGAAGATTCAGTATATTAGCCATCATCCACAATCATTTCTTTCTTGTACATTTTGACTTTCACCATGTTTTGCTAAACCCTCATTGTAGTTGGGGTTAAATGATTTTTGTGGTATTTCTCTGTATTGACTCTTGATTCAATATAATTCCTTGTGTTTAAGAGTAATCCATTGTGTTTTTAATGCTTCTTAAAATTACCCATTGTTGAGATTGATCTTAAATGTGTGTATTATGAGGAATCATTTATATTTATTCTGATTGGAGTTTGATTACCATATCTTAAGTTAAGCTAGGAATAGTACCTCATAAGACATGTGTTCTCATGGATTTCAAACTTAATGCTTGATTTGATTTCAATGGAGTTACGAAAGTAAAACATTGAGTTGAATCATAGTGATTTTACGCCAAGAAATTAGGTTTAATTTACATTTATGAAATTTGAACTTCTAAACATTGTTTGGATTGTATTGAATATTGGGGAAAATACAAGGGATGAACACAAAAAGAAATTCCTAACTACTCTTACCATCATTATTAAAAACCTTTGAAAAAATATAACCATAGCTTAGATTTAATTTCATGCACTTAATTCTTTAGCAATTTGTGTACGTGAGAACACTATTTTACTTGCCTTTATGATAGTTGAGTAATTGAATTGAGCCATATTACTCGAATCCCTTGTTCTTTTTAAAGAGTGCTTAGTCTTTCCAACTTAAAATTTATTTTCTTTGTTTGTAGATTCAAACTAATAAGGATTATAAAACAGTCATTTGCCCTAAAAAGAGAAGCCGGGTGACTAAAAAAGATAATTGGACACTTATATTATCAAACACCCTCTTATTTTGAGTACACCATAGAACCCACATCATAATAGGGGTGACAATGTCATGCATTTCTATAGCATCATAAGCCCATTGCAACAGCTCTGAACTCCCTCTTGGTTGATGAAAATTCGACACTCAACAAGTTGTCCAAAGAGTCAATGAGTAGTGGCAAAAGATCATACAATGCAATATAGTCTTGCCTCACCTTGCCGTTCTTGAGATTTTTATGTCAATGATAAATCATTTTTATAGTCGATAAACATGTTTATTTCATTAAACTGAATCAATATTTATTTTAACTTTATTAATCATGGTTGTATTTAGGTTAAAACTTAAAAGCAAAATAAAATTAATATAAATAAGAAATGTCAAAAATAAAGGAAAAAGTGTTTAAATCCTATAAAAGTTAATTTACAGTTTATTAATTAAAGCTAACCTTTAGAAGAGAAAACGGTAACATGAATGGGCCAATTATTGGCTACAGCGGTGCTAGTTTTATAGATTAATTTAACTACAACCTACAACAGCTTGACTCATATATTTATGGGCTGACCCCCTTAAGCCCTGTCCCAACCCCCCTGTCTAATCTTTGAGATACTAAACACCTTCCAACACACCTCTTTTGACATGTATATTTGTTGTTGAACAACTCCATATCTATAGGATCGAATTATTTAGACCTGTAGCAAACATGTCAGATCTAGTTCTTGAAAATAAACACCCATACATGAATCAAGGGGTTTTGGGTTGTCCGAGACCTGTAGCAAACATTCATGGACGTCATGACGTCATGTGCATGGGCAAATCCACTTGGTCGTTATACTGGTGGTGTTTTAACCTTCTTCATGCTCATCTCTTTAGAGCCCCCTTCACTGTTGCTTGCCTTACCATTGACTTATGTAGGGTATAAGGTCTTCGGTAAAATTTCAAGAGTAGGGATATGCACCAAAACTATAGGTATATTCTTATGCACCATTTTTTAGTCATTTTTGCACCATTTTAGTAAGGGTGTTTTTGGGTCAATAAGTTTTTTAGGGTCATTTTGCAACATGCTCCTAATTTTTTTGTAGCAACCATATTCCTAGTTTCAAATTAGATGGCCGTACGTGTCTTTCTCCCTCCCCAATATTATTTAAGACATGGAACTTATTTGCTCTTAATTGTTTCCTATTATCCCCCTCCCCCGTAATCATTAGCTCTTTTAATATTACTACCCTCTAGCTGGCGTGTGGTTGTTTCCCTTTCGTAACAACGAGCCAATCCCTATACAAATCCTCCCTTCCGTTAATCTTGTTTCCGGTACTCGTCACATGAGCGTTAAGACTAGTATGTGCAGTATTGACATGCACCTACCCTACATCGCTGTTGCATAAGGTATCCTTCGTCACTAGCAAATCCTCCTTAGTTCTCAAACAAGTCCTTCTTGTATGACCATAAAGGCCACATCTCTTACACAATGACAATTCTTATAGAATACTCTCATCAATAAAGCACTTTTCCATCAATGGTCACCACTCTCAAAATCAATCTGGAACATGTTTGCTATTAAATCCATATGTTCTCTCTTAGGAAAAGCCTTTTGCTAACCTAATAATTTGCCATGAAAAGAAATCTTATTCTGATTATGCCCTCCTCCACCTCCCCCCCTCCCTTCCCCTTCCCCCCCCCCCACACACACACAATCAAGAGTCTTTGGAGGGGGAGAGCATTGATGTACATTTGCGTTCTCAAAGGTTTCTATCTATAACACTGAAGTACAAGATAAACACCAAAATGAACTGTGATGTGGGAGTTAAAAAATATCGGATTTTAAAATGATTGTTATAATTTTTGTCATTGATTGCAATTTATTCATAATTAGTTATTGTTATTCGCCTAATAATTGATTTTTATATTGGGCACAATGAAATCATTGTTATCCATATCGGAACAACTCAATAGGAGCCGACTCAGCCGAGTAGGAAAGACTATTCTTCAGACTTAGCAACACAGCATTTTCACAGCGACACAAACCACGTGAAGATGGACGATAAAGTAACACATCAAGTTTGGGAGATAAAGTTTGGGAAAGTAGATCAGTAGGACAACGAACAAAAAAAATGAGGGAACACTTACTACAAAAACAAACAGAGGCATCCTTCCGACCTTCACCATCTTCAATCTTCATCCCCATCAAGTCCGTCATTCACAATTTCACAAAGGAAATCCCACCTGAGTCAGATCTATGTCAAGATACAACAAACGAACTTGTTGATAACTCGGTCAAACCCCTTCTCATGTTCATTCACTCTGTCTGACACAGCCAAACTGTATCTTGACCTTCACAGCCAAATTGTGTTGTCCAAGGAACAAAAAAACGAGGGAACACTTATTACAAAAGCAAACAGAGGCATCCCTCTGACCTTCACCATCTTCAATCTTCATCCCCCATCAAGTCGGTCATCCACAATCTCACAAAGGAAATCCCACCTGAGACAGATCTACATCAAGATACAACCAACGAACTTGTTGGATAGCTCAGTCAAACCCCCTCTCATGTTCGTGTGTCTAACACAGCCAAACTGTATGTACTAGTTGAGTGACACCCTAGTAGAGACACGATAGCTTGCCCTCAGACTTGATACTCAGAGGACTATAGACCATTCTAGTCAAGTGACTCGCAGTGTTTCAAACCATCTCCAGCTACTAGGCTCAACACTTGAGGGACTGTGATCCATACTCGCCAAAGGCCGACTTTACGGTTGGTCTAGCATTTAACACAACCATTCCATTAACGGAGTCATTTATTAAGCGAAACGGCTCCTGCAAACCTATTAAATAGGTCCTAAGAAGCATACCGAGATGCAAGCAATTCAGGCAAAAAAGACTGATCTTCTACACAGATTGAGAATATTCTACTGAGAAGTGAGAACAAGTTCAATTATTATCCAACGAATCTTTGAAACATAATTCTGCTTCTATTAGGACAGGTCAGAATTATATTTCTATTATTTGGAGAAGCATTATCAAGGCTATTATACAAGGTTCTAAATTGCGGACCACAATACCTGTTGCGGCCGCAATATTGCGGTTGCGGGTAGTTCCGCAACCGCATCGGACCGCAATTGCGGTGTGATTTCAAATCACACGTTTTGCCGCAACGCAACACCATTACAGCCGCAACGGAGCCGTTATGTCCGCAATGCAACGCAACAACACAGTACCTCCATTCCGTTTCATTTTTGGTCCAAAAAAAGGCAAAGAACTTCGACCGAGGGGGGGTAGCATATTTTTTTGGCTTAAAGTTTAACAAGTGGGGGTGGGAGGAGGGAACTTCCTGGGGGGGTGGGGTTAACTTCATGGGTTCCATTTCATTTTTGGTCAAGAAAAAAAGGCAAAGAACTTCGAGGGGGGGTGGCATTTTTTTTTTGGCTTAAAATTTAACAGGTGGGAGCAGGAGGAGGGAACTTCGTGGGGGTGGGGGAACTTCGTGGGGCGGGGGGTTGGGGTGGGGTTTCAATGCGTGGGGGTGGGATTTTGTTTTAAGTTTTAAGTTTTAATAGGGGGCGGGTGAAACTTCGTTGGGGGGAAGGGATAATTTTTTCGGCTTTTAATAGGGTGGGCGGTCTGGGGGGAAACTTTGTAGATTGGTGGGATTTTTTTTTTGCTTTCACGAGTGGTGGGAACTTCAATGGGTTGGGTGGGTTTTTTTTTTTTTTAATGTTTGGTGTTTTTATAAAAAGAAAAAAGAAAAAAATTTAATGTGAAAAATTTAGAGGAGAGGAAGAAATAATTTTATGGAAGGGATGGAGAAAAAGAATAGCAAGTTTCTAGAGAAAAGATTATTTGATAAAAGAAAATTAAATGTTGGGTGAGGGAAGACAATTTTTTTATGGTAGAGCAAGCAACAATTTAGGGAAAAAAAACCTTGATCCTCATATAATTCTATGAAATTAATTATGAGTTTTATCATGTTTTCTTTTGTAGTGACAATGTATACTTGAAGGATGGCATTGCTTTTTAGATAAGAAATGACAATTAAACTTGAAGGCAATTATGTTCCTCTAACAAATCATTTCATTTTTATTATATCTATTTGAGATTTGTTTAGTTTATGTACTTTTAAATTTTTTACTTTTGTGTTAATGAGACAATTTATTCTAAATTTATGTCAGACTAATTACTTTTGTGTTCTTGTTGTTTTTAGATTTGTTTAGATTTATATATCTTAATTTTTATTATAAATCTATTCTAAATTATTCATTAAAATGATACAAAATTTTAAAAATGAATGAAAATCTATACAACCTTATGAATAAAAGATATACCAATAATTATAGAACTTTTTCTATATTTGGTGCAAATATATTTTAATTTCACGCCGCAATAGCCGCAATCTGCATCGCAATAGCCACAATGCCCACAACCGCAATGGCCGCAACCGCTACTGCAACTGCGACCGCAACCGCAATTTAGAACCATGCTATACACAAAGGATGGGTTCGATGTTCATCTTGGTTCAGCTAATTCTTCTTTTTGGTTTCAGTACTAGCTGTGCAGTAGGGAAACTAGTAGACTTTATACAATGGTCTTTGGCAAGACTATCCATAAATCTGCCAAACTGGATTAAACAAAGATCATTTCAGTTGGTATATTTGTCGTTTTGATTATTGGCATTGGCTGGGAAGTGGAGTCGGAATTTATTCAGCATCTACATAATATAGTTGGCTTCATCAAAGTAAATTTCCTTTTTTTGGAGAACAATGTTGAAATTGGCTTTAGAAGTTACAAGGCTCGAGAAATTTAAGTTCTAGTTTGGTCGATATTTAATCAGGCACTTTTACCTTAGATGTATATAAATGTCACTTAGAACCATTATTAGCTTTTATAACACGAAGAAAAACTCAAGTGTGTTGTAAGGTACATAACTACTCATTTCTAGCAAATTAATTCCAAGTAAAATTGAATCTTACGATACTTCGACAGGTCAATGCTCGATGTTCCCTCTATTTTAAGGTCCGAAGAGGATCAAATGTACAAAACCAACCATATAATAAACAAACAGAAATACAAGGATTTAAGGTTATTAGAGAACTTTGAATAACTTGTATTTCCTAATCAAAGCAAATGTATTAGAAATAAATCATTAATTTGGACTTTAGATCAACAAACCATTTAAACATTTGAAGAAGGCCAATGCTTACATAAGAATTTTCAGGATAGTCAAATGTGACTATTTTCACAACATAGGTGATGCAAAGGAATTCGAAAACCTACGATTTCTTCTCACACAAGTTCCATGGCTATTGTTTCGGAAAACACAAAAACATGTCACGCTACACATCAGATCAGATTTGTCTCGCATTACAGATAAAGTAAACAAATAATAAAATGCAATGTTTCCTAACCAAGAGAAAAAGAAATATAAGTTTTAGAGAAAAAATTTTAAAACTTGAAAACTTTCATTATTTGATTGGAAATAACAGATGTAAAAACACGACTATAACCTATAACCGGGGGATACGACAGAAATAACATAATCAATAATAAGTTATTAGTTATTGTGTTGAAGAACTTCTGCTTCAGCCTTTGCCACTGGATCATCCTTGATCTCAATTTCCTCTTCTTTCTCTCCTTCTCGCTCTTGGGCCACTTGTTTCCTGTGCAAGTCTTCGGCAACCTGCATTGCAGCTTGATTCTCCACTTCAATACGTCGCATTTCCTCTTCTAGCTGCTGTCGCTCAAACCACGTATCCGCATCAGTCCAAACTGAAAAATTAGGAGCACAAAGAATCAATCACAAAGGATAAAATTGGATCTAGAAAGTTCAAATCATTTTGTTTGATGCTAATCCACACTGTAATTATGTATATTGATAAATTAATAAATACTAAACAATCCACTCTAGCAGTTAAGAAACACACAACTCATTGCATTAGCAGTGCATTCTGCCTCTTCACAAATGAGAGAACTACCTATCTGTGTAAGGCAAAAGAGATTTTATAGCGATAGGTTTGCCAGAATAAAATTAAAGTTGAGGATCCATAATAAGGGTCATAAGAAGCCAGTTTACACAACATAATTCATATCTGCCTACACAATACTTTATTTCTTTCTCTTCCTCTCGTGAGAAGGCACAGCAAAATCCTTTCTACTGTGGCTAAATGATCTCAAGGCCTCTGAAATAATGCAGAAATAAATCATTCATGTCAATTGAGTAGGGACATTTAGAAGAACTGAAAGGAAACTTATTTGAATTTGTTAATAAACTCCTTAACTTATTCATAGCGGATGATCATGAAATTAACACATCCGAACCTAATCGACAATCACCTCCTATAACATAACTACTCCAACAAGCACCTCAAACAAACTCGTTGACAGAAAATTACACACATATTCAATCGCAGCCAGCGAATAAACAAAACACGATAAAAACAGTGAACACAGAACATTCATGAGTTAGGGTTCAAAAAACAAAGAAATTGAGAAAAAAGGAATTAGAGTTTTTGACGTACTGGGCTGAGCGGCCCACCCCTGCTCGCCGCCCTTGATGCGTTCAGGGAGGGCATAGTTGACTGTGAGTACGCGTCCGTAGAGTTCGGCGCCATCCATGTTGTCCATGGCAGCAGCAGCATCTTCCTTGTCAAGGAAGGTGACGAAGCCAAAGGAACGGTGTTTCTGCATGGCCTGATCCAAGGGTGTCTTCACGTCCTTGATGTCACCAAACGGAATGAACGCTGCATGGAGGATTGACTCATCCACCTCCTTCGCTAACCCTCCCACGTACAGTGTGTTCTTCTGCACTGCTTGCATCATCGCCATTGTTAGGGTCGTACTGAGGACTCCGATTCCGTCTGGTAGGGAACGTCCTACTAGCGCCACACACTCACACTCAAGCAAGACCTGTATTTATATGTATTTTCAGCTGGTCAGGGGCTGGGCTGGGATATAGATAAAAAAACAAAAAGGAAATTAAGTCCAGTAATATGAATCCAATAAAAAGAAAAAGAGAAATATTTTCTTGGTAGGTAAAAAATAAGGAAATATAAATTTGAATTTTGAATTTAGTTCAAAAATCTATTTTATTAAATTTTTCCATCTATTTTATTTCACATTATTCCACCTACTTCATTATAGATGAGAAGATTCAGCAAATCTCTCTTAGTTTCAAGTAGTCTTTTTATCTGTGTGGTGCACTAACAAAATTTGTTATATATCCATATTAGACTGCCAAGGAGATTCAAGCACTAAACTTAATTTTTCACAAAATACATAAAAAATATATAAAAAAAAAGAGAAATAGGTGACACATATTATTATTAAATAATTTTATTAATTTAACAACCTTAATAATCTTTTTAAAAATTAAAAATATCAAATATGTGTTTTTTATTTTAATTTATTTCTACTACAAATAAGATAAAAAACAATAATTAACACATATTATCATTAAAATAATTTTTATTTACTTAATGAATTTTATAATTTTTTACAAATTAAAAATATCAAATACATGTTTTTTATATTTTAATTTATTTTTACTAAAAATAAAATAATTTAATAATTTTTAAAAAATAAATCTGTCAAATATATAATGTTTTTTATGTAAAAATATTATTACAGTTGAAATAAAATATAATATAATAGGCTATATCCATTTGCTTTCATTAAATTTTGAATTCAAATTTTTTTTTAAAAAAAGTTAAAAATTATATATCTTATTGTTTCACGAAAAATAAAATAAGAGATTAAATGTTTATCAAAATATATTCTCCTTAATTTAATATATCAAAATGAATTAGATAATATTTTTTCATCAATATCTTTCATGTATTTATTAGTCAATTTATTAATTTTTTTCTTTTTATAAAGTATCAAATTAATTTTAAACAGAAAATTATTTACAATCTTTAAAATATTAATCAATTTAAAAGTCAATTTATTTTCACCACTAACTCTAAACATTTTATTATTAATTATCAAATATTTTATTTACTTTTTTTAAATTCTATATTGATTGAATGATTGACTATTAAGGAATGAAATTTCATTTCATTTTCATTTTTTTAAATTATGTATTTATTGATTAGTTGACTATTAATGAAATTTCTTCAAATATTCTGTATTTATTCTATATATCATATTTTATTTCATTTTTAAAATATTCTATATTTATTCTTTATTTTTACATTCTGTATTTATTTTACAAAAAAATATTTATCTTTATATATATAAAAGAAGGGTTGGTGGAACTATTTTTCCCACCCAAAATAGGGGTATAAAAGGAATTTAAAATTTTGCATTAATAGGATTATATTTTTCCTTTTATATTTTAATAAAAAACTAAAATAATTATTTTCGGTAGGTGGGTTTTGACAATTAATGAGTTTTTAATAGTTATTATTTACTATGTATATTTGATATTTGAATTTGAATTTTAAATTAAAATATTTTTTCAGACTATTGCATTTATTTTTCCATGCAATTTATCCTGCCTAAATTAAGGGCATTTAGTAAATTTATTTAGTCTTAATTACATTTTTTATCCCCAAATTTCACAATCTCATGAATTTTGCTGTCAAATAATTTTTTCACAAATTTTGTCTTCCAATTTATAAATATAGCAAATTTTTTCCCACATAAAATAATTGTCACAATTAACACAATTTTGTGGCAATTCTTCATCCAGATAAAAAAACAAAAGCAAGGAAATTAAGTGTAGTAATATGAATCCTATAAAAAAAAGGGAAATATTTCTTGGTGGGTACAAAAATAAGGAAATATAAATTTTAATTTTGAATTTAATTCAAAATCTAGAGTGAATCATTAATTTAGTTCTTGAAATTATAATGGTTGATTAAATTCGTCCCTGAAATTAAATATTGACAATCAATTTAGTCCCTAAAATTATAATTAACGAATAAATTAGGCCTTGAAATAAATAAAATGACAAAATAGTTCTTGAAATTATAAATTATTAATCAATTTAGTCCCTAAATTTATAATGTTTGGTCAAAGTGATCCCTAAAATTAAAAATGCTTGATTTTATTTTTTGCTTTCTAACTTTTAAAATTTCGTTCCAAAACTTGCGCATTTTTCCCCTTAAGCCTTTAGAAAATGGTAAAAGTGTTAGATATGTCATTTAACTTGTTTAATTTAGACATAAAAAAATATATTATATATACCATTTTTACATTTGTTAATTACACTTTCATTTTGTCAAGTGTACATTTAAATTTAAAGTATGAAAAAATATTAAAAGTTAATATGATAAACTTATTTATTAAATGTTTTTTAAAGGCTTAATTTCATTTTATGGGTAAAATGCATGAAATTTTGAAAGGTACCACATCAACACTATGATCAATTAATGAATAAAATTTGTGAAATTATATAAGTTCGTGGTCAAAATGCATGAGCAAAAACTTTAGGAGTATAATTCGTGAAATTTTGAAAGTTGAGAACAAAGGCACAATTAAGTCTTTTTAATTTTAAGGATCAATTTGACCTATAGTTATAATCTCAAGAACCAATTTGACTGTCTATTATAATTTTAGGAACTAAATTGATTGACAATTTATAATTTTAAGGACTACTTTGCAGTTTTATTAATTTTAGGCACCAATTTAACTAATCATTACAATTTTAGAGATTAAATTGCTGATTCACTCCAAAAATATATTTTCATTAAATTTTTATTAAATAATTTCTATTAATTTAATGAATTTTATAATTTTTAAAAAATTAAATATATCAAATATTTGTTTTTGTATTCTAATTTATTTCTACAACAAATAAGATAAAAAGCAATAGGTAACATATATTATCATCAAAATAATGTTTATTAATTTAATGAATTTATAATTTTTTACAAATTAAAAATATCAAATACATGTTTTGATATTTTAATTTATTTTTACTGCAAATAAAAAAAATTATAGTTTTTAAAAAATAAATCTTTCAAATTTATAATGTTTTTATTTAAATATATTGTTATAGTTGAAATAACATATAACATAATAGACTATATTCATTTAATTTTATTAAGAATTTGAACTCAAAATTTAATAATAAAAGTTAAAAAAATAATATATCTTATTGTTTCACAAAAAATAAAATAAGAGATTAAATATTTACTAAAATATAGTTTCATTAATTTAATATATAAAATGAATTAGATAATATATTTTATTATTTTTTTTAAGTATTTATTAGTTAATTTATTAATTTTTTTATTTTTAAAAAATATAAATTAATTTGAAAAATCAAATTATTTTACAACATTTAAAATATTAAACATTTTTATTTATTTAAGTTATATAATTTTATTTTCACCACCAAATCTAAACATTTTATTTCCATTTTTTTAAAATTTTGTATTTATTGATTGATTGACTCTTAAGGAGTGAAATTTCTTTTTATTTCCATATTTTTAAATTCTTTATTTATTGATTGGCTGATTATTAAGGGGTGAAATTTCTTTGAATATTCTGTATTTATTCTATATTTCATTTTTTAAATATTCTATGTGTATTCTTTTTTTTAATTCAGTATTTATTTTATAAAAAATCTTCATCTATATATATATATATATATAAGAAGGGGTTGTTGGAACTATTTTTCTTACCCAAAGTAGGGGTATAAAAGGAATTTAAACTTTTACATTTATGTATATGTATACATACATATATGTATGTACATACATACATACATACATACATATATATATATATATATATATATATATATATATTTGATTCCATATTTTTTGATTAAAATTTGTTTTGGTATTTTAATTTTCAAATTTGAGTTAATATTGTCCTTTTGAAATAGTGATCATTTTCAGTTTTAGGGCACGATTTTGAACTCTTTTTGATTGATTCAAGATGTGAGACTTATCCTATTAGATTCATCTACATAAAAACTATGGAACTCAACTAATGTTCGAACCAAAAAGAGGCATTAACATGGTAAAAATCATGTGAAAAATAGGTCTCATGAGCAATCAAAAAACTGAAAAATATAATATTAGATTCTTTTTCCAATTACTCGTGAGACTCATTTTCATACAATTTTTACCATGTTTATGTCTCTTTTTGGTTCAAACATTAGTTGGATTCCATATTTTTCATGTAAGTGAATCTAATTTTATGTCTTGAATTGGTCAAAAAAGGATTCAAAGTCACACCCGTAAAATCAAAAATGATCAATATTTTGGAAAGACAACATTAACTCAAATTTGAGAGTTAAAGAACCAAAATAAATCTTTTAAAAGATAAAAGACAAAAATGAATTTTAGTAAAAAAATAAGAGACTAAAAATATATTTTAGCCAAAAAGTTATGTACATTTACTTTTTAATCTTCACCATTCAAATATAATTTAATGTTGCCAGAGCAGACCAATATGTGACATCCTTTTCTTTTTCTAGTTTTTCTATTGCAAAAATTAAAATAAAATTAGTAGTATGTTGTTGTTGATGATGATGATGATGATGGTGGTGGTGGTGGTGGTGGTTGTGATAATAATAATAATAATAATAATAAGTTGTTCTTATACTTATAAATCGATTTATATTTCTAATTAAACTAGAATTTGAACGAAGTCTTATTTATTTAATTTTGTAGAATTTTTTTCATTAACTCAATTAAATTTAAAATTGGGTACAAAATTTAAAATTTTAGTAATGCTAATAGTATTAAAAAAGATTATTTGATAAAATTTTTGAATAATTATGAAGTGTATTAAAAATAATTAAGTGGTTGATTAACTAAATTAGTATTTTTATTAAGAGGAAAAAAATTAGTTAAACTAATTGGTAATTAGTTTAATGAACATGGACTTGTGTGATGTTTATTTTTCGAGTAAATAGTCACTTTAGTCCCTAAAATTGGAAGGTACTATTACATTAGTCTCTAATTTGAAGGAAATTTAAAAAAAAAAAAAAAAGTCCCTAAAAATGCATATCAACAATCACATTAGTCCAAAATTTAAAAAATGTGTGACTTAAGTGATAATATTAACATATATTTAGGAAGTAAAATGTCAGTAAGTAGTTAAGTTCAGGGACTTACGTGACATTTCAAGGACCTAATTAACATTCTCTTAGTTTCAAGAACTAATATGACAGTGTCTATCAATTTTAGGGACTAAAGTGACTGTTTACTCTTTCTTTTTCTCTTTCTTTTTTTTTTTTGTTCACTAGGCTAAATTTTTTTAGTAATTGCTATTTGCACTCCTCATTTTTACTTGTACACTCCCTCTAGGTTGAAAAAGTGGAATTGATTGAACCAAGCTCCTCCTTGCTGACACTCCTAGATGGTCATCAAAAGCTTACACCTCCGAGTGCCTCTAGGAGGCTTGGATTTCGAAGAGCTAAGGTATGTTCTTACTCTGATAGATATAACATCCTTACTTTTGCCTATTGAACTATTTTCTTAATTATTCTGTATTTGTTTTTGGAGTGCCGGATGGAAATCTTAAAATTTGAACCCTACGGTTATGTACATATTAGTGAATAGTACTTAGTTTAGATTTTTAATAATTTTTGAAAAACGAAGCCCAAATATTGAGAAAATGACTATTTCGTCCCTAAAAAGCTAGATAACATAATTAATAGAAAAAAAATAGCTAGAAATGTTTAAAAATTATTTTTAAGTTATCAATATACTTAGAATAATTAATAATAGTTTTAGAAATTTTTTAGGTGTTTATTGAGATAGTTTTTGTAAAATGACAAAATACTCCTAGTTGACTGCGAGAACTAACCAAATACTTTTTGACCTCAAAATATTTTGAAAATTTTATATTAAGTATATTTTAATTATAAAATAATTATTTTGATAGAAAAATAGTGAAAAATGTAACACCCTTATTGTAATTTTTTTTAACTATTTTTCTAATATTTGATGATTTATTTCTAAAAATTGAGAAGAAATCTCAAAATTCTACTTCCCATGATTGAATTTAGACTGTTGAGAGCTATCTAATTGTGATTTTTAATAATTTTTTTGAGCTAAAGCTAGGAGAAATTAGAAAATCACGATTTTGTCTTTATTTCTCAACATTAAGAGTTGACATGAGAGAAAGATTCAATTGATATTAAAATGTCAATTTGAGCTTGGAATCATGTCATATATATTAAAATATAATTTTGAGAATTTTTTGGAATTTTGATACAAAATGACCAAAATGCTCTTCGATGTTTATTAAGCCTAGTTAGTATCGGTTTGGCATCCACAAATGTTGAAAATGGTAATTTTAGTTTATTTATATGTTAAATATTTAATTTTATAATTTTCAAAAAAATATTGGTATTTATTGAATTAAAATGTATTTTTATGAATTTTCTAGCTTAAAAAATACAAAATAAATATATATGATTCAAAATAAATTAATAAAAATAAAAATTAATCATTAGAATTTTATTTTTGATGAAAAATAATGTATTTGTCCAGTTTCACATTAAATTCATTATTTTGATATTAAAAACTAATTTTTCAAGTTTAAGCAATTTTATCAGTACCGATTAATCTAACTACATATAAAATTTACACTGATAAAGCTGGACAGCTAAGGGGGGCACATCCAAGCCCTAGAAATAGCTGATTCATCGCTCTAGTTTGTTTATATGTCCTAAATTTAATTGAAAATAAATGAAAATCCTTATTTATGACATAATGGATGATGTCATTTATTAGCCACCTAAGCTCCCACCCTTCTCTATAAATAGCCATAGTTTTGGACCATTTTTTCATCACCACTTCATCTCTCAATCTGGCCTAAAGTATTAGAGAATTCTCTCTCTAGAAATTCTTTGTTTACTTTGTTTTTATGTTAAAGATTTTACTAATTTTTTATCAACTAGTAAAATTCTCTTCCTTGGGGCTTTGCACCAACAATTTCATCCTCTTCATCAACCACCTTAAAGGTGATGGGGGGAGTGGGGTTGGTTCTAAATTATTGTCACTTTGCATGTTGGTACAAAATGTTTTCCCCTAAACCTCTCAATGCATAAATTTACTATGTTATAATGTTCTATATTTATTCTTCAGTTTTTTTAAATTCTATATTTATTTTATAAAAAACCTTTATCTTTATATATATAAAAGAAGGGTTGCTGGAACTATTTTTCTCACCCAAACTAGGGGTATAAAAGGAATTTAAACTTTTGCGTTTAATAGGGTTATATTTTTTTTATATTTTAATAACTTTTACATTTTAATAAAAAAATAAAATAATTATTTTCAGTAGGTGGGTTTTGAGAATTAATGAATTTTAATAGTTTTAATTTACTATGTACATTGTTTGATTTTTGAATTTAAATATTTTTCCATACTATCACATTTATTTTTCCATGCAATTTTTCTTGCCTAAATTAAGGGCATTTAGTAAATTTATTTAGACTTAATTACACTTTTTGTCTCCAAAGTTTTACAATTTCGTAAATTTTGCTCCCAAATAGTTTTCTTTGCCCCCAATTTATAAAATATCACGAATTTTGTCCCCACATAGAAAACTGTCACAATTTTGTGACAATTTTTTCTTTAAATCACCACAATTATCTACACGAGGGCAAAATTCATGATATATTGTAAATTAAGGGGTGAAATTTGAGAAAAAAAATATGGGTGTAAAATTCATGAGACTGTGATACTTTAACAACAACAACAAAAAATGCAATTATGCCATTTATTTATAAGCAAAACTTATGTTAGTGACATTTTAATTAATTACTAGATGATTAATTATTACATATTATTCATTATGTAAAATGAAATGCTTTCAATTTTGCAATTAATAGGGTCATGACTTTTCAATTCTACAATTAATATATATTTTTTTTCAAATTCTGAATTTTGAATTAGGATTAATCAAATACCCAACCATTTTACTCTTTTTAACATTATTGAATATATGAAAAGATATTACTTTTTCTAGCTTTTAAGCTTCAATTATAATAAAAATATATAATTATTTATCTTATTAACTTCAACTTTTAAGTACTCTAAAAAAAAACTTTAAGTGTTTACCTTTCAAAATAATATAAAATATTACACTCCACACAAAATTTGTGCATCACATGGGTACAAGGTCTAAGATTAAGATTTTAGGAATATATTTTAAACACGGGTAAAAATATTGTTTTTAATGGGCATTGCCATTAACTGACCTATTTAAAATATTTAAAATTGTTAAAATTGTATTGTTAACGAGTATTTTTAGAATATCAGTTGAGGAAATAAAATTATATAACTATTTATTTACATGATTAATCTATAAATTTATATTTATTTTAACTATGACTGAAATATATATATATATATATATATATATATATATATATATATATATACATATTATAAATTTTTATAAACTAGAATAATATATATTAAATCTTCATACAGCAAAATTATCTATTTAAACTTCCTATAACAGCATATTATAAAACAGAAATATAATTTTTACTAAAACAGAATGATAATATATACACACACCCTAGTATTTTAGTCTGTACATTACATAGAATAAATGTTCATTTTATATAACTAAAATTTATAATAAATAAATACTTCTAAATATATAAATTATATTATAGTTAAAATTTGCAATAAATAAATATTTTAGAACATATAAATTATATTTTAGATTTATAATAAATACTTTATATTGTGATATAATATTATTTTTAATTATTAATAATTGTTTTTAAAAAATATTGAAATTTAAGTCAAAACTAGAGATATTGAAATTAATAGATTGAAAAAGATAGGAGATTAAGAAAAATCCCTAAACAATTCTAGTTGAAGAATGACAACGAGTTATTCTAATTTCTATTTATGGAGGGAAAGAGAGATATCAAATGCATGTTACAAGTGTATTCAAATATGCTCCTAATATGCATCTGATATATCCTTTTATACTTTTAACATCAACTGGACAATTTAACCAAATGCATATTAGGAGTATATTTGAATTTTGAAGATAATATATATATATATATTTGAAATTGGTTTCTAATATTTAGTTACAACTTGTTAAAATGTTCAATTGATATTAAAAGTATAAGAGAATATATCAAATGCATGTTAGGATAGTGAAGTCTACATTTTTGTGAAATAAGAGTTTTCAAATGGAAATGAATGTGAGAGAGTGTGAGGAGAGTAGAAGTCTGGAAAAGTAAGTAATTTTACACGTTTATATATAGAGAGGGATATATAATGAATAATATTAGTTAAAAACAGAATTAAGAATATTACATATATAAATATATAATATCCGTTTTACAAATATTAAGGAGGAAGAAAGATTACAAATTTTATTGTATATATATATATATATATGGGACAAATCTAGTGAGATGGTCATTTTTATATGAGAGTGAGAGGAGTTAATCTTGGCCATACAACCATACATGGAGGGTCAAGATTTAATGTCATGTGACCACTTAAGAAATCATGTGATTTTTAAAAAACTCACATAATTTTGTATGTTTTAATCTTAACCATTTATAAAAAAAATCTAATGCTTAATATTTATTCCTCTCACTCTCACATAGAAAAGGCCCTCTCACTTGATACGTTCCCTATGTATATATAGTGAAAGTATTTTCTGATTCAAAAAGAAAAAACAAGTATGACCGAATATTATATCAAATACTTTCTAAATGACATATTTTTAATTTTATAACTTTATATCCATTTTAAAATTATTATATAATTATTTTATTAATAACTTCATAAAATCATAAAATATCCAGTAAAAAAAAAAAATATATATATATATATATATATATATATATATATATATATATATAACCGAAATCATTATTTTAATTTACATCAACAATTTTAAAAATTATAAATATATCTAATAATAATATATCATCATAATTTTTTTTTTAAGTTTATTATAAAAATATGAAACATATTTTTCCTAGTAATTCCTAATAATAACCGAATAATATAACTAATCCACAAATTATGGTTAAATTTTATTTCACGCGATAATCAATTATTAGCAAATAACCAATGATAATAAACATAATCAACATCACAAAATACAACTAAGCATCATATAATCAATAATAAAAATTAACTCAAATAATTATTACATAAAATAATAACTAAGGGATTTTGGGGCCAAATTTATCCCATAAACCTTTTGATTAAACAATAATACAGAAATTAAACCCCACTCACCCTTACCTCAAGAAGCTTGTACAAGAGAGGGATTAGAGAGTTGCTTCCACCAAGAACTTCAATAGAACTGAGACTTCTTGCTTCCAAACACCAAGAACTAACTATTTTTCTTGTATTTAAATGATAAAAATTTGAAAGAACCGAAGAAAGATGAGGGAGAGTGCTTGTGCAGCAGCAGAGAAGAGGAAAAGAAAATTAACGTTGTGTTGGATTGATTTTTACTTATAGCATTAGTAATAAAAGCTTGTGGATAAAATATTTTACCATAGTAAATTTATTTTAATTATAAAAGTTTGATATTAACTTTTAAGAAGCAATTTTGTGGCTTCGATCTGATATGAGCAGGCAGAAATTAATGTGGTATTATCCATTAAAATTTTTATATTTAATAATTCATATAATTATTAAATAATTAAGTTATTTAATTTAAATAAAAATCTAAAGTTTATCTTATCTTATCCTACATTAATGACACGGATAAGATTAGAATTTTCAGTCTAAAAATAGAAAAAGTATAATTTTTAATTATTATTTAATTATTAATTATTTAAGTAATTAAATTTAATTCAAAATTGTAATGTTTATCCTTATTTTAAATTTAATTGGTGATCATGGGCTTGGGCTGGTGTTGGACGGTCCTAGCCCACTTATTTACCAAAAATATAGAATTTTTTGATTAATATTAATTTATTATATAATTATTTATATTATAGTTTTATTAAAAATATGAAATAATTCATTTTAATTCAAATTACTCATATATTTTCAAATTTTCAAATTTTTATTCTTAAAAATAATTTTTCCATTTAAAGTTATCATGTAGATAATTTTTCTATAATTTATTTGGGTTAAAAAGGTTTTTGGTTGAACTTTTACAATCAACTATGGGCATTTTAGTTATTTTACGATGGAATTCTAAATAATTTTTAAATTATATTTTAATATTCTAATTACTATTCTAAGGTTGAAATTATATTTTTCTCAGTCTTTTACTTTTATTAATTTGCTCTAGTACTCTCTTTTAAGGATATTTTAGGTATTTTTACAATTGTTTAACCCTATTCTAGATAAATTATTAAAAATCATAGCTAAATAGTACTCACCATTCTAAGTTGAGCTGTGTCTCTCAAAATTTTGATATTCTCATTCATTTGTCAGAAATAAATACATAATAAATAAATAAACATTCTGAAAATAAAGATGAGGTGTTATAATGAGTTGTTTCTTGGCAGTCTAAACTCCAAAAGTGTGTCGCATTATCAATCACTGAAGCAAAGTATATTGCTGCAACAACAGAAGCTTGCAAAAAGATGATGTGGATGAAGAACTTTCTAAGTGAGTTAGGACATAATCAAGATGATTCTGTGGTGAATTGTGATAACCAAAGTAACCATCCATCTAGTTAAGAACCCCATGTTCCATTCACGCTTAAACACATTGACATTCGATATCATTAGATATGAGAAGCGTTAGATGAAAAGTGATTAAGATAGAGAAGATCCATACAATTTTTAATTGGTCTAATATGATGACTAAGACAATGCCAACCAAGAAGGTTGAAGATTTTTGAAAAGGTATTGGTGTAGTAGTACATTCCAATTAAGTCAGAAAGGGGTGATTTGTTGGAATTCCTCTCCTTAATTGATGAAGCACTTTAGCTGGAATCAATGGTTGAGTATACCAAGACGTCTAGCTCTTAAATCCACCACTAACATTGAAGGAAGTAAATGCATAGTGAACATTAAATATCTACTTTCTCATAAAGGATCACATTTCTTCATGAGTGAAGAGTCCTTCATCCCCTATAAATAAGGAGGCTTGTGAAGTAGTGAAGCATCCCATTTCCATCCCATCTATTCAGAAATCCTCTTTTAGAGAAAGAGAGAGAGTGATAGATTGAGAGAGTTCTTGTATTCTTCTTTGAGAGAAAGAGAGTTCTATTTCCACCACACTTGGTGAGAATTGAGAGATAGCCATTCGAGGGGGGTGAGATTCTTCAAGTGATCCTTGTAACACCCATTCATATTAAATACAATTCATATTAATTTAGTAATTAAGTTTAAGTAAATAAAAATGCATGTAAAATTTTTCCACTTCCAAAAGAAATTCCAAACTTAACAAAATTTGGAAATGGTAGTAAAAGATGAAAGATAAAACTGTATATACACATATATCATAAAACTATACGTCATGGTTTGATAATACAAAAAAAACTAAAAAAAAAATACATCAAAAGATCTTATACAAAGCAATGTTCATCTACCCTATCCCTCATACAAAAAGAAAAAAAATACTATAGGTCTTCAGGTCCTTCCCCGTTGAGATGTCCTCTAACTCGTACTCAGCATCACGAGGCATTAATGTTGTCTTCAATAATCACGATCAATCATACACAGAAGAAAATAATGGAGTGAGATGTTTTGTTCTAAAATCACTTTTACATGTATGGTAGGAAATCTACCATAAAACAAAGATAAAACACAACTGACAACAAAAGGGATTCTAAGGTCATTCAAAGTTGTATCATACTACCCTTGACTAGGTATGGATCCATACTTCCTATTAGTGGGTAATAATTCTCAACAAAACTTGGGAGGTGACTAGGAGTACATATATCTCTCTCAACATCATCATGTGGTACAATCTTCATTATCATTGAGGAAAATAACAATCAGGGTATTCATTTATAGAGATATACTCTCAAACCAATCCTAGAATGCTGAGCAATTGTCGAGGATATCAAGTTTGGTCAGGCGAATATCTCGGCTCAAGGGCGCTACCCTAGCCATTGGGACCTTCACCACTCAATGCCTACCCCCAAGACCTCTACAAGTGGGTCCCTGCCTTTCATTCATCAGCGTACCAAACTGTAGCTTCCCTAGTAGGGTGTCATGCCACTGCATGTCACTCGCTTTACATTACTCACTAACTTCTCAAGCAGAGGTTTCTCTGGTCTCATTTAATTTGAGCACCAGTACAATCAACATTTTTGCCTTATTTTGCAGAAATTATACAATACCAAAATTTTAACGAAATAACAATTTAGTGATCATATAAAATTTTAGTACAATAATGACATAGTAATTATAATTTAATTATTAAAATTTTGGCAAAATAACAACTAAATAAATACATTTTGATTTTCTAAATTTGAGCACAGTAACAATTTAGTAATTATGATTTAATAATCTGAATTTGGGCAGAGGAATAACTTAGCAAAAATTAAAGTTTAACATTAAACAATAATAACAATAATAAAACTTAAGCATAAACGGGTTTAGGGGAAAACCCTTCCTACCAACATGCAAAGTGACAATAATTTAGAACCAACCTCACTCCCCCCCCCCCCCCCCCCCCCCCATTACCTCTAAGGTGGTTGATGAAGAGGATGGAATTGTTGAGGCAAAGCTCCTAGGAAAAGAACTTTACTAGTTGTTGGAAAACTAGTAAAATTTTAGCATAAAAGCAAAGTAAAAGAAAATTTTTTCTAAAGAGAGAAACTCTCTAAGAATTTGGTAGCTTGAGAGAGTGAAGGATGTGTGAAAAATGACCAAGAATGAGAGGTATTTGTAGAGGAGAACCAAGCTTAGGTGTCCACTTTGATGACATAAGCTATTACGACATAAATCTCATTTTTTATTTATTTTTAATTAAATTAGGGACACATATCAAAATTAGAGTGATGAATCAGCTATTCCTAGGTTGGTGACGTGCTCCCTTAGCTATCCAACTTATATATGTTAATTTTATCTGCAGGTAAATTAACCGGTACCGATAAAATGCCTAAACTTGAAAAAAAATGACTTTTAATATCAAAAAAATGAAATTAAATGTAAAACTGGACAAATACATTATTTTTCATCAAAAATAAAATTCTAATAATTAATTTTTATTTTATTAGTTTATTTCAAATTTTATCTATTTATTTTGTATTTTTAAGCTAAAAAATTCATACAAAATCCATTTTAATTCAATAAATACCAAAATTTTTATGAAAATTTTAAAATTAAATATTTTACTCATGAATAAACTAAAATTACTATTTTCACCCTTTTGGATGTCAAACCAATACTGGCTGGCTTATTAGACACCTAGGAGTAATTTGGTCATTTTTCACAAGAATTCTAGAAAATTCCTAGAAAATTTTCCAAAATTATATTTTAATATATATGACATGATTCCAAGCTCAAATTGACATTTTAAAGTCAATTGAATCTTTTTCTCATATCAGCCTTTAATATTAAGAAATAGGGACAAAATCGTCATTTTACAAAAATTATCTTAATAAATTCTAATTTTTTTTTCAAAATTATTATTAATTATTCTAAATACATTGATGACTTAAAAATAATCTTTAAACATACAGAATAATTTGACATACAAAAGTAGAGGTGTTACAATCTTCTTGTGAAAGATAGACTAGTTGTAATCCTACTTTCATAATGGAGATCTTTTACTAGACTGGGTCCCATAGTTTTTCCTAGCTCATATTGACAAGGTTTTTCACGTAAAATCTACTGGTGTTGTTTTTCTACTCTCTACACTTATTTTTACTTCTGTATAGTGCCTATTTTGCGTTCACAAAGGAGGGTATTTGATATGTTAATTCCCAACAGCTTATCGGCATTAAGTTGCTTTTCTTGCCACCTACAGTCACAGTAAAAACCATGTAAACACCAAAAAAGAGAGAGAGAGTAAACACAAATATAAAAGCAACAAAGGGTTTTTCAATCCAAGATGAAGTTACCTAGGATGTAGTCACAACAAAGGGTCTTCTTTTTACCAGCATTGGCTTCTTTCTCTGCCTTTATCTTCTCATTTGCAATGGCAGTTACCGAAGATGCAATATCTTTGGCATCTACGCCTTTTCAGAGAAGTCATTGATAGTCTCATTACTGCCTTCAGCAAGCCAACATAATGATAACTTTTCTGCATTCGTCAAAACGAAAATTAGGATGTCCTTTTGACATATTTAAGAAAGGAGGAAAGCAGGAGAATTTAACTGATCTAAAAAGGACGAAGCTTGTGTCAGATGAGCTCTGCATACAATAAGAAATCACTTTTAGATTTTGGTATAAAAGTATCAAGGTTCTTTTCATCTTTTCCCCGACCAAACAATTCCTTAGTGGACTTATAATCTGCTTCTTCAACTAATCTGTGATAGAGAATAGAGAGTAAATCAAATAAGACGGTAGGCTGCTTTATCTAAGTTAGCAATCTGCTTGTTTTAAATGGTGTAGTCATTCAGAGACTATAACAATCATAACATAGTAAAAGAAAAGGCAATTTTATCAATGACATTACTTAAACATCAAAATTAATACCATTGAATAGAGAACAAATATGCCAACCCGTCACTCAAAACACTTTACAAACCATAAATATAGAGTAGGCTTCTTAGCAAAGTTCTATTGCAGAACAGCCCAATAATGGGTGGCCTAATAGATCCAACAATAATTGCTAAGATGGGTTCTAATACCATCTTAGAATTTGGGTTTGAGCCTAACTCAACTCCAATAGTTAGCTCATGATGTGAGGTAATTTGTCCCCCACTTATATAAACTATTTTAGCCATATCACTCTAGTGGATGTAGGATTTCCAACAAACAAAAAAGGAAAAGGGCAAGTGCAGGAGTTAATGTAAAATCCTGTATAAACTTCCACCTTTTCTGATTCTCTTTGTTACGAGCATTTGTGAGTGGTGATGTCCAGACAAAGTATCCACCGGGTTTAAAAGTCTATCCGCTTCAATCAGGAGAATGCCATCTACATCATGTAATATGAATGTTAATAAATCACAAGGTGCTAAAATATTAATAAAAATTCTACATAAATCAAAGTTATGGTGCTGAAGTGAGATCAAAATTTCAGAGTTTATGATGAAACACAAAGGCAAGGGGGTAAACAAACAGAATAAAGGCAGGCTAAAGGACTAGATTCAATGACTTCACACAGATATTAGAAGAAAGGGTTTCAAAAGTTAACCCCAGTTTGTCGGACACTTCCCCAAGTACGGCATATAAACATTAAAGTGTCTACTTATTTTAATAGATGTAATATTGGGAAACTTCATGTAACAAAGAACTAAATAGGGAAATTTTTCCTGAAGTATACGCCATATAAATTTTCTTAATTCTGCACTACAAAAATTTTGGTACATCAGAAGCAAATACAGAATGCACCCAATGACCTGTAGGCATTCTAGATAGAAGCTTATTAGTTCAAGTGAAATATATGGTTCAAAACACTACTTTTCTCATCAGAATGGGAAAGAGCTAGATATTTAGCTCACTTGAAAGTTGAAAGGGCCAGAAACAAAATAGAAGCCAGTCAACTGGCATTATTTTTCCTTGGTCACAAAATAGTGTTGAATGTCTTAGTTCAATAGAGAAAAATTACAACACAGATGTAGCCAGATCACAAAGCTCAGGTATCTGCAATAATGGATAGTTCCAATCACACCAACTTTCTACTTTTTATCAAAATGTGAAAAGTCAGTGTATTAAACTTGAAAATACCAGAAGCACATCCATGGCATATATTAAACCAAAGGCATACATTGAAGAACCAAGGAGTGGATATTCTAATTTGATGAAAACTAACTTCTCCCTATGACACATATTATATGATGTATCATCTAAATAATCCAGAAAATAAATGTTTTGGTCAAATAAGTACACAATATGATAGATGCATGTTGATCCAACACAAAGTAGCATAGATTGAAAGTTGAAAATATACCTTTCTGGTCTAATCAATGCCACCTCTTGCACAATGTAACATATCAAAGGATAGAGATGGATATGGAAACTGCTTTGAAGTGAAAGAAGCAATCATAGCAGGAAGACCACTCTCGAGAGTGAGCTGAACTTGACTGTCAGAAGGCTCATAGTTTGCAATGCACATAGTTAAAAGTTGACTCTCAAAGAGATGTGCTCCAAAGCTACCATAGCCACAACAACCTATATCTCGTATAGTGCAAACCTGCAAATTTCAGGATGCCAACGTTCTCAATCAAATAAGATTTCAGGCAAGGAACATCACAGTCAGCCTTCATGAACTCAGTTCAGATCCAATGCCACAACAGCCCACAAAAAAATTTAACACAAGTCCCTCGAAGGTACTTTATAACTAACAATTTTAGACGGTACAAGTTTAGAACAATTATGACATATACAAGTAACAAGGTTACCATTGTATGCCTAGAGTAAATATTTTTTAGAATATTCATTTGATAATTTGATCAAGATAGTTAATATTTATATATTTTCAATACTACAATGTAGATACCAATTTCCTAATAGTAAAACAGATGGCATTAAGTATGCTGAATTTGACAGCGAGCTTGTATCAAATTAGTGAAATATGAGTTCAGTGAATAAGGGTGCAGAAATTGATACAAATTTCTAGAATGATCTATGAATGGCTAGAGAAAATAAAAAATAGAGTTGTCTAGAACGTTGTAAAATAAATAAACCATATAGAATCTAGAAAAATCTACCATACAAACCACTAACCTTGTAAGACTATAAATAGCCATCTTATTGTATCCTTATGTATAACAATTTTTGACAAAAACAAATTCAATTGCTTCTCGTATCAACTATTGTTCAAGTTACGTTCTCTTTCCACTCTGTTTTTCTTTCCTTTGTTACACTTCACTAGCTATAATCAAAACCTTCTTCCTAACTTCCACTTTATTCTAAAACTAATAGTGGTACCAGAGCTATGTTCAGTCATCTACTGGGTGTAGAGATATTATCCAACTACTTCCAAAAAATCCTACTATATTCTCCATCAATCATATCCCATAATTTTTCCTTAACCAATGGCCAATACTATTCAACCTTCATCTATTCCTATCCCTATTTTTATTGGAGAAAATTATGATTTTTGGAGCATTAAAATGAAGACACTTTTTTTCTCCCAAGATTTATGGGATATTATTGAGGATGGATTCACTACTCCCACAAACATTTTTACTTTGACTACAGCTTAGAAGAAGGAGCTAAAGGAAAACAAGCAGAAAGATTCAAGGGCATTATTTATCTAGCAACAAATAGTAGCTAACACAATTTTTCCAAGAATAATGGGTGCCACAAGTGCTAAAGAAGCATATAGTGCACTACAGGAAGAGTTTCAAGGAAGTGCCAAGGTATGCACCAGTAAACTTCAAATTCTAAGATGTGAGTTTGAATTAATGAACATAAAGGAGTTTGAGACCGTCAAAGATTACTATTATAGAATAAAAGAAATAGTTAGTCAAATGAGAATATATGGGAAAAATATTCTTAACAAGAGAATTATTAAGAAAATTTTAATTTCTATTCCCCATAAGTATAATGCGATAGTGACTACAATTAAGCAAACCAAAGATCTGTCTACCATGTCGGTGAGAGAACTAATGGGCTCTCTTGAAGCATATGAGCAAAGATTGAGTAGGCATGATGTAGATTATGTCAAAAATGCCTTTCAATCAAAGCTCAAATTATGGTCTCAAAATAAAGAATATGGAGGAAAGAAAAATAGTAGAGAAATTTCTAGAAATAAAGAAAATTCTAAAAGTTTCTCTAAGACCAATCAAGATAAATATCCTCCATGTGGCATATGCAAGAAGACAAGTCACTTGGAGAAGGATTGCTGGCATCGTGGAAAGCCACAGTGTCAATACTGCAAGCAATTTGGACATGTAGAGAAGAACTGCCACGACAAAAACAAGCATCAAGCAAATTTTGTTGAAGATCACGATAATGAGCAGCATCTTTTCTATGCTACCCGAGATTCCATTAATGAAATAAGCGGAAGCTGGTACTTACATAGCGGTTGCAGCAATCACATGGCCAAAGATAGGACCATCTTTAAGGAAATTGATAACTCCATCAAAGTAAAAGTTCAATTGGGAAATGGCACCATGGTGGAATCTAAAGGCAAAGGCATTGTCATGGTAGAGACAAAGAAAGGTAGGAGACTCATCAAAGATGTCTTACTTGTTCCCAATCTTAAAGAAAATCTCTTGAGCATTGGCCAAATGATGGAGAAGAGCTATGCCCTTCACTTCAAAGGAGATACATGCACTATTTATGATAATTATAACAAAAGGCAGGAGATAGCCCAAGTTAAAATGGAGAAAAGAAATAGAAGTTTCTCGATAAGCTTCAAATGTATTACTAACATTGCTATGAAAGTCCAAGTTGATGATTCATGGCTATGGCATCGAAGATTTAGCCATTTCAACACCTATGCCTTGAAGCTGTTATACCAAAAGAATATGATAAGAGACCTGCCATGCTTAAAAGAAAATAATGAAGCTTGTGAAGGATGTCTTCTCGAAAAGCAACATAGACTACTGTTTTCAACTAACAAAGCATGGAAAGCTAAAGACTTGTTGGAGTGATCCACACTGACATTTGTGGACCAATGAGGACATCGTCTACTTCATTAAAGAAAAGTCAGAAGTCTTTGGAATATTCAAGAAGTTTAAACCTCTAGTCCAGAAGCAAAGTAGGAAACATAAAAAAGTACTTAGAAGTGATTGAGGCAAAGAGTACAACTTACACGAGTTTGATAAGTTCTGTGAAGATGAAGGCATTGAGCACCAACCTACTGTCGCATATTCTCTGCAACAAAATGGTATCTTTGAGAAGAAGAATCGCATAGTCATGGAGATGGCTAGATCAATGCTAAAAGAGAAAGGTTTACCTAACACTTTTTGGGTAGAAGTAGTTTACACTGCAATCTACATACTCAACAGATGTCCGACTAAGGTAGTACAAAACAAGACTCCTATTGAAGCATGGAGTGGGAAGAAGTCATTAGCTAAACATCTACGAGTATTTGGATCTATTTTCTACATATATGTTCCTGATGAGAAGAGACATAAGTTAAAAGACAAGACTATACGAGGCATCTTCTTGGGATATAGCACACAATCAAAAGGCTATCAAGTCTACAAATTGCAAATAAAGAAGCTCGCCATCAGTCGAGATGTTGAAGTAAATGAAAATGCTACTTAGAATTGGGAAGAAGAAAAGGTTGTGAGAAGCAACATTCCCGTTCTAGAGCAACAACCTCAAGAAGAAGTTGAAGAAGTAACAAGGGATCCAGGTACGTTTCTTCCACCTCCGCAATAACAAGATTCTTTACCAGAGTCTACTCCAAGACAAGTAAGATCTTTGGTGAATATATATGAAACTTGCAACATGGCCATGCTTAAGCCTGAATGCTATGAAGAAGCATCAAAGCAAGAAGTATGGGTCAAGGCAATGGAATAAGAAATTAAAATGATCGAAAAGAATAATACTTGAGAGCTCATAGATTGTCCACATGGAAAAGACATTATTGGAGTTAAATGGGTCTACAAGACAAGGCTCAACCCTGACGGTACCATACAAAAGCACAAGGCTAGATTAGTCACTAAAGGCTACTCACAGCAGCCTGGAGTTGACTATAATGAGACATTTGCACTAGTTTCTCGCCTAGATACAATTAGAGTTTTAATAGCTCTTGTAGCACAAAAAGGGTGGAGCATCTACCAATTAGATGTTAAATCTACCTTTCTAAATGGAGTACTTGAAGAAGAGATTTATGCAAAGCAACCATAAGGCTTCATTAGCAAAGACAATGAAGGCAAGTACTAAGACTAAGAAAAGCCTTATATGGTCTCAAGCAAGCTCCCCGAGGATGGAATAGCAGAATCGATCAATACTGGACTGATCAAGGATTCAGGAGGAGCAAGAATGAGCCAACACTATACGTCAAGACCAAAGGTCAGCATGATTCTCTTATAGTCTCCCTGTAGATGATCTTATTTACACAAGAAACAATATGAAGATGATGAATGATTTCAAAGTAGACATGATGAAGACATTCGAGATGACCAACCTCGGCTTAATGAATTACTTCCTCAGCATAGAAGTAAGACAACAAAAGGAAGGAATATATATCTCAAAAGAAATACACTGAAGCGCTATTGAAGATATTCAAGATGTATGGTTGCAGGTCTGTTGCTACTCCACTTGTGAAAAATGAGAAGCTACAAAAAAGATGAGGGAGCATCAAAAGCTAACACATCACACTACAAAAGTTTGATCGGAAGCCTACTAGATCTCACAGCCACCTGACCAGACATCATGTATGCTGTAAGTCTTTTATCAAGATTCATGCAAAGGCCAAGTCAAATTCATTATGGAACAACAAAAAGAATTCTAAGATACTTGCAAGGCATGAAGGAGTTTAGTATATGGTACAAAACCATGACCAACTCAAGGCTGATCGGCTACACTGACAGTGATTGGGTAGGATCGATAGACGACATGAAGAGTACTTCAGGATATGCCTTTTCACTAAGATTGGGAGTATTCTCCTAGGTGTCAAAGAAGCAAGCAACAATTGTACAATCAACAGTAGAAGCAGAATATGTGGTAGCAACAGAAACTACTACTCAAGCAATATGGTTTCAAAGAATACTTGAAGAAATGGGTGAACAACAAGAAGGCCTACTATAATCTATTGTGGCAACAAATTAGCAATAGCAATGGCAAAGAATCCAGTCCATCATCACCGAACAAAACATATAGCTATTAAAAATCACTTTGTCAGAGAAGCAGAGGCAACTAAGCAAATTCAGCTCGAATACTACAAGACAGAAGATCAAATAGCAGACATATTTACAAAAGCATTGCCGAGAGCAAGATTTGAGCAGCTACGAACAATGTTTGGACTCTCTGAAATTTGCATCAAGGGGAAGTGTAGAAATTGATACAGATTTCTAGAAAGATCTATGAATGGCTAGAGAAAATAAAAAAATAGAGTTGTCTAGAACGTTGTAAAATAAATAAACCATATATCTAGAAAAATCTACCATGCAAACCACCGACCTTGTAAGACTATAAATAGCCATCTTATTGTATCCTTATGTATAACAATTCTTGAAAAAAGCAAATACAATTGCTTCTTGTATCAACTATTGTTCAAGTTACGTTCTTCTTCCACTCTGTTTTTCTTTCCTCTGTTACACTTCACTAGCTATAATCAAAGCCTTCTTCCTAAGTTCCACTTTATTCTAAAACTAACAAAGGGCCATCACGAAAAATCAAGCAACAAACACTTGATGTGCCCATTCCAAGAGAGAGCACAAATGTATTTACCCCTGCTTGTATGAAGTAAGATTCATTTCTAAGTCCAATCATTTCGGCAATTTGATGAGAGTAGTCTTCAACACCATCAAACATGAGAGGCTGAGCGGAATGAAATTTACTCTTCATCCAGCATCATCATCCTGTAATTAAGTTACATATGAAAACTTTAGGAATCAAAAACAGCTGAAAGCGTAACAGCAAGTAGGGGAAACATTCATATGCCACTTACCTCTTTGTCAAGGATCCAGAAGAAAGAACCTCCTGTACTGTGATCTTCACATTAGCAACCCAGATAAAATCTTTTCCAGTAGGCCACCTAAAAGGAATTTTGTAATTCACTAGTGGCAGAACTAAAAAATTCTGCCTAAGACTTGGATAAACTGCTTGGCATTTCTAATGAATAACTAAGACCACTCAGGAAAGTTGTCAACAACGCTAATAAACTATATGAAGAATGTTGGGTTATATAATGTCCAAGGGTTAAATTGTCTTTTAAAATATATCTTTCTGTATATAACTACAAACGTCTGAATTTTCAAAATGCCTGAACGTACTAAAACTATTTACCAGTCTTTTCTGTTTTCTAAATAGTATTTACACATAGTTTGTAAAAATTATTTAGCATCTTCAAAAACATTAGAAAATACTATTAATCTTATTTTTGTGGTTTCTCTTTAATGTTTCGCTTATGCCTCCACCCCACCATTTTGAAAAGTTTGCGTCCCGCACATCGTGCAAGTTCTTAACCAAATATTACCCTGCACATTTCCTTAACCAAATAAACAAATTATTAAACGGTACCAAATAAACGAATTGAAATATGCACATACATACATTTATGGTTAAAAATATCATTTACACAGACGTATGCATTTTAGAACCGGAGTGCGAATGCAAAACCAGAACATTTTCAAAATTTTATTTAAAGTACTTGTGTTCTAAAAATATCATTTAAATAAAAATCATTTCTGGTGAATATATTATCTAATCTTTTCTTCTGTTCTCTTTTTTCAATACGGCATCCAGATAAGATAAAAATATTTTATATTTTATCCTTTCCATTGCTCCCCCTTTTTTTTTTTTCCATTTCTTGTCCCTTACTTCCCCCCAAAGAATGGGTTAATTGAAATTTCTCCCTCTTCTTTAAGATGATGCATACCATAAAAATATTATTCTCTGCAGCAAATATTATATTAGAACACTTAACATCACTTTTGAGTGTGTGAGACGTAAAGTAGTGGGAACCTGATGATTGGACTATCCTATACTTAAAATAAAACTGCTTCCTGGTCGATAATAAACAAGGAAAGATCAATTATTACACATGACAAAAATCTGTGAATCAAATACGTGTTAAGGAATAAAATAAATACAAGAGACTTGAACAATGGTATGCTGATTATTGAATGCGACATTGTACTTGGTGCTTCTTTGTTCTGGCTTTGGCAACATTGTGGTCTTCTGCATATGCCCTTGGAGTAGGAGTAACATAGCAAAGAATACCCCTAGCAGAGTTGTTGCTGTAGAAATCCAAATTGATGGACTCAGGTAGCATGGCAATTAACATCAGTAGCAGACATGGTGCAGCAAGACAAATTTAATGGCTAGATTTTCATGTGAGAACTTTTCTGTCTCAGAATTGCATCACAAAGCTTCAAGGCATCTAGATTATCTTTGACATTATGCACCCTAACAAATATTAGCTCCTCCCAGAACACCAGCTGTGACAGAAGCAATGGTAGCAGGATCCCTCTTAGCCACGGCGGGACGAGAACACATTTCACCTAAAAATCTTTCTTGAGAGTCTAATGGGAGCATGAGAGATGGCCAAACTTCTTTTGGCAATCTCTTCTCTGATATCAGGTAGTACCCATAAGGATGTCTAAATTATGTTCAGTTTTCTTTGAGAGTCCAATGCCAGGGTCAATCATAGTCTTCTATGCCAGGATTCCTGACATCTCTGCCTCTCTAACCCGTGAGTATATATCTCTTTACAAACATTATCATATTTCAGATTTTCACTATTCTGCATTGTACATGGGTCCCCCCTCATGTGCATTGCAACATAAGGAACACTGGTGACAATTAAACAATTACGAAGAAGAAAATGTCAATAACATAGACTTCCAACATACTTTTTAGTATTGGATGAATTTCTTGTAGGTTCCACTGAAAAAGAAATATATCTATGTTTCTTAAAGTGACACACATGAAACTTACCTAATAATATGTTTTGGAAGAATGTGTGAAAGAATGTTGGGTTCCTCCAATTTAGTAGTTACCATGCATAGTAAATTACTATGTTTTTGGAATTCATTTATGACTTTAGAGAAAATTTATATTCATCATTGGAAGAATGAGAAACCAATTTTCAGAGGTTAAGGAAATGTGAAGGGTAATATTTGGTTAAGAACTTGCACAATGTGCTGGACGCAAACTTTTTCAAAATGGTGAGGTGGAGGCGTAAGTGAAAGATTAAAGAGAAACCACAAAAATGAGATTAAATTGAGTTTTCTAAACTTTTTGAAGACACCAGATAATTTTACAAACTATGTGTATAAATACTATTTAGAAAACAGAAAAGATTGTTAAATAGTTTTAGTTTTTTTTTAAGGTCATCATGTTATTGGTGCAAAGTATATATCAGCTTTGCTAATGACTAATCTCCGTTGAGAAAATCTAATTAACCACCTTTAGTGGAGTCTCTCTCTTGATTTAGAAGTAAGACCCACTAAATAATGAAATTAAGAATGGACTAAACCCCATGTATTCTTTCACAATCATTTCCAAGAGCTCAATTCTAGGCATTATTTTTAAACAAGACTCTTTAGGTTCTACTGACCCCAAGTGTTTGAAAAAAAATTATTGAAATCTTAAGCTATCGCACAAGCACTTGCAATGAGAGTATATTAAATAAATTAATAAAATGCAAAATAACTTAAGAAATTCTTTCAGCAAACTGTACTAGCTATACAAAATGAATCAAAGAATGAAAGATATGAATGTGGCTTTTATGTAATTAGCAACATTTAAGTCTTCAATTTCTTTTTAATAACATTTGAAATTGAAAGATATTGGAGACTATCTTTAATCGAGTAGTGTTCATTTTTCGCATCTATACTTGTGAAATGCTAAAATAATCTTGTGAATTTGTGGTGTATGAGCAGTATCAGCTACTTATTAGAGGATTTCCCTTACAAAGTAAGCAAATAATACAACTGCAAAAAGTTGTTCATATTACATTTTTTTTTTTTTTTTTGTATGTTAGGCACAGAACTTGAATTAACTTCTTACAAGGAGTTGATTTTGTGCCTAAACACTTCAGAATGGTGCTGAGAATGCCTTCAGAAGATGATGCCTGATCCCACAATTAGATACCACTCAAATGCCAGTATGCCACTAGTCAAGCTCACATTAGATGCAACTCAGACACTTCTTCAACATACTCGCAGATTCAAAAAATGCATTTCCTTGTTGATTTCTTGTATTTTTAAGTGCTATTCCGATATACTAATTTCCTACACACTTAGTAAATACATCAACTTTTTCATATCATTCATCTAATCATATTTATATTATTAATCAAAACCTAGGATACCAGGCAACTTGAAACTTAACAATAAGGACTGGCTATTCAAGCTATTCAAAGGGCTCTATAACATTAAATCCTTGTATTTCGGTAATCAAAGCAAATGAAGAACATTGAATATATGATGAATTGAAAAGGATCTAACAGAAGCATCAAATTACTTATTCTCCTAAGCAGTTCTCCTCTGAAAAATACTAACAACACACTTTTTTAATACATTCTTCAATATAATCTTTATATTTGTCTACTTTTTAAAAATTCAAAACTTAGCTTTAAAACATGACCTATTTATAAAACAGCTAAATTGATCTTTTAGAAAATAAAACGAAGATAAATAGTAAGTTAAAAGGGTTGTATTATTATCATTGCTCATCCTCCTACTCATTTAGCACTTTCTTCTTTAAATATTTGGAGAATAACTTGGATGCTTTACAGGAGGAAGTTCTAAAAAGGATTTAGCATTACTTTATTATGTGTGTATTTGGGTGATATTTGCAAAATTGATTTGAAATGAAATTGATTTTACAAAATTGATTATGGTTAAAATTGATTTTGAAGTAAAGTGATTTTCATTTAAATGTTTTTATTTTAAAAGCAAGATAGTAGTAAAACTCAGTATAAAATTTTGATCCAATGCAAAAATTATCTAAAGTTGCTTCAACTCAAAATTAATTTTGGATCCAAAACTAATTTCTTAACGTGGAACCAAACATTTAAACATTTATCTAAAATGTTGGTATTTCAATGTAATTTGAACAATACAACGTGCTTTGAAACACACACCATATATTAACTGATAACGTATTTCAAAGTTTACAATTGCAACTTTTTTATAATTATATCTTCGAGAGGTAAGTGTGTGTTTGAATGAGTATTTGCAAAATTGATTTTGAAATAAATTATTTATGTTTGAATGTTTTTATTTTAAAAGTTAATAGTAAAACTCAATATGAAATTTTAGATTTAACACAAAAAGTACGTAAAATTGTTTTAACTCAAAATCAATTTCTTAATATAGAACCAAGTGAACATTTATCTAAAATCGCATTAGCTAGTATTTTAATGTGATTCAACCGTGAATTGAAATATCCATTTAAGGTGGGTGAGCATTAAGAGAAGCTAGGTTAGTGAATATTGCTTTACTGGGCAAACTGGTTTGGCAAATTTGTCGGGACAGGAATAGTTTATGGGTTCAATCATTATCCAACAAATATTTGAAGCATAATTCTGTTTTCATAAGGGCAGGTCATAGGTATACTTCTATTGATTGGAGAAGCATTATTAAGGCTGCGCAACTCATGAAAGATGGACTTGATGTTCATCTTGGTTCAGAGAATTCCTTTTTCTAGTTTCAAGACTGCCGGGCATTGAGGAAACTAATAGAATTTATAAATGTCACCTACGTTTTTCTATTATTTGAGTGAAAAGTCGCTCTCACATACGTTAACATACCGATCCAAATAGTTGTTAGCCTACTCATTTTTAGATTGATCACACACATACACACATATATGAATCTAAAATTCAATGTAGTGTAATTTTTTTCAAAGGAATCGTGATTTCACTTCACTGGAAAATCCCATAGGTATCCTGGTTCAGAATCTATAGTATCATATCACGCCATGCACATGATTTACCTCACATTACATACGAGGTAAACAAAAATAATAAAACACAATGTTTCCCTCACCAAAATTCCCCCTTTTGATAAGTCATTAGATATTGTGTTGAAGAACATCTGCTTCAACCTTTGCCATAGGATCATCCTTGATCTCGATTTCCTTTCTCTTTTTTTTTCTCCCTCTCACTCTTGGACCATGTGTTTCCTGTGCAAGTATTCCGCAACTTGCATCACAACTCAAACTGAAACATACACAATCAATCACAAAGGACAAAAAAACACATAAAATTAGAACATTCACGAGTTAGGGTTAAAAAACAAAGAAACTGAAAAAAAGAACTTCAGGTTGTTGACGTATTTGGCTGAGCAGCCCAGCCCTTGTCACCCTTGATGTGTTTAGGGAGGACATAATTGACAGTGAAGACGCGATCGTAAACTCGATATCGTCCATGTTATCTATGGGGGCGGCAACGTCTTCTCTCTCAAAGGTGGTGATGAAGAAGCCAAAAGAACAGTACTTCATCACCTTTCTCAAGAGGGGAGACACAGCCGCCACCATGGAAAACATGGACACCAATCTTTACCACCACGTCCTTACTGTTAATTACACCCTCCTTGAACACAAAACTTTAGGACGGTGCCGCTGCCCGGCCTAGTCCAGCTCTCGCCATATACATTACACAATTTATTAAGCATACACAATGCATTATTATAAAGGTTTTAATAGATAATTGATTAATCATTTTACTTAAAATTTCTTATTAAATATTAATTAAATAATTAATATTTTAATTTTAATTTCTCTGTAAAATTTCAAAATTCTATTATTTAAATTTTGTAAGTTATTGAGATAACCTATTATTTCAATAACATCTTCTTTACTTCAAAACTAGTGTAATAACCCGTGCCTACATTTTATAATTTTTTAAAATTATTATAATTTTAATTTAATTTTCAATAATTATTATTTTATACAAATACATATTAATAGTTACGTATATAAATATTTGAGAAAAGATATAAAATAAGAAATATTAATAATTAAAAATATTAATATGTGTATTAACATATGCTTATATCATTTTAATTTATATAAATGTGTTCTTTAAAAGATATAATTTTATAAATATATTTGTATGTTATATAACTTAGTTATATACATAATTTTAATAAGAGATGTTAATAATAAAAAATATTTTAAATTACATTTTGTAATTTTATTTTTTTTCAGAAAGGAAAGAAATGGTTAACATTAATCATGGAAATAATAGATTTGTGAGTATTTACACACACACATATATAGTTAAGAACATTGATATATTTAAATAATTTTATATTATAAATGTCTCATATCATTTTAATTTAAATAAATGTATATTTTAAAAATATATCCGCATATATATATATATATATATATATATATATATAATTTTAATAATAGATATTAATAATTAAAAATATTTAAATAACATTTTTAATTATTTGTTTTCCTAGCAAAAAAAATATTTCTATCTTGGAAGGAGTGAATAAGATTAATTAAGGAACAGAAAATAAATTTATGAATATTTAAATTTGTAGATTGTAATAAGAAAATTAATGATGAGTAAAAAGACAAGATGATGTTTAAATAATGATTTTGCTACTCTTATTTTGTTTGTCTAATAATAATTGATTGACCCCTAAATTTTTCTCTAATAAATAACCTATGTCGTAAGTTTTAAATAAATAAGCTTCAAATGTTTTATAATATTATACTTTTGTATCTTTGGTTTTTATTAATTTTTTAATTGGACCAATTTTTCTATTAGTAAGTGTAAATTTTAACACATAATTAAATACTTATATAAATTAATGTCTTGTGCTATTTTAAGTCTTTAAAAATGTTTTTATACATTATTGTTTTTGTAAATATGTGTGAATATAGGATAGATTTGTACACATACTTATATTAATAGCATTTTAATATTGATATGAATTAAAAATAGAGTTTAATGGTCATGCACTGTCAGTGTAAAAATTTTACATTGTCTTCCAATCAAAAATCACCATTAATATGACTTTTAAAGTATTTATTATAAAAGTCAACAACCTTACAATAAATTGTGGTTTGTAATTAGATAACAATGTAAAATTACTTTACACTGTCAATGCTTAACCATTAAACTCTTAAAAATATATGTGATTATATTTTCCAATTATTGATTTTATCATTTAAAATTTAATTTCTATTTAATAATAATAATAAAAGAAAAAGGAACATCACTCAAACAAATGATCAATTAAATTTATAAGTACTTTAACTTACTTTAAGCTATATACTAAAATTTAAAAAACAAAAACTAATAAAAAGTTGATGTTCTCTAACCTTCTTCTAGGTTTTCTTATGTCACTCAATAATATTATTTCTCGTATTCTTTTGGGTTTTTTACTTTTCTTATGTAAGAGATTAAAAAATTTAGTCTTGTTCAATTCTTTACAATGTAACTCGATGTTGGTCTTGGTTTAGAAGTGACTCAATTGTGCTTCTATCTTTTCGCTAATAGAAAATTTCACAATATTTGAATATTTTGGGGTTAATTTATACTTCAACTTACACAGTTTATTGGCATGTCGATTTGAATATTATTTGGTCTTATAGTTATTTTACTCTTGCATATTTGAACAATTGTAGTAAGTCCTGATGTAATGATTATTCATCAAGTATAACTAACTAATGAATTCATTAAAAAAAATTAAAATTTTGAAACCATATTTTACTATAGGTAAAATATTCAAATTTTATTAATGAGCTATTTTCATATAAAAGAAATTATCAATATTGAAATTATTTTATCATAATATTAGTTATCTAAATGATTAAAGTTTTTTAGATTTAATTTACAGAATTAATTATGCTCAAATAAGTATAAATTGCAAATATAATTTTGAATAAATTATTTCATTATTATTGTTGTTTAAGTATGATTTGCCAATTTTTTGTCTTGTATTTGTAGTAAGTATTTATTATGGAGATAGCATTTGAAACATTTTGACCAAATGAAAGTTTTGATTGCATCAAATAATATCTTGTTGCGAATATAATCTTCAATGATGTGTAAATCATTAATTTATACATACAATCATTTAAAACTACCAAAAAGAGAGTAAAACAAAAAATATTTTTAGAGAAAAAAATAAATATGATAGTGATATGTAACATGAAACTTGGAAAATAAATCTTTATAACAAATTATTATTGTTGTTGTTGTTGCTGTTGTTGTTGTTGTTATTATTTAATTTAAATTTGATTAAATGTAATGGGACATTCACCTATGATTTAAATATTTCTTAATTTAACTTTTTCCCATAAGAATTCTAGTTTGATTGTGATATTTTATGTATGCATCAATTTAATTTTCAATATAAATTTGAAAATATTTATACAAAATCATATGAGAGTATATATCATTATAATTTAATAGTGCTATACTTTATGAAAGAAAGTGACACAAATTGGTGGAAATGACAATGTGTACCAATGCCCATTTTTAAAATAAATCTTAATTAAAGCTTAAAAAATAAGATTTGATGAAATACAAAAAAATTTGTGTAAATATGCGAAAAGTTTTTTGTACTAATTAATATTTTCCTTTTATAATTTAATATAATTAGTACCATGTAATAAGGTGATTTATATCTTATACTCTAAACAATGATATATATATATATATATATATATTATCATAATATACTATCAAATTATATTACATTAAATAGCTCTAATTTAATATTAATTTTTTATATTTTTTGTTATTTAAGTTAATTTAAATTTAAATATCATTATAATTAATAAATATTGAAGATTTTGATGTATTTTATTCTAAATTATTTTTTATTTTTAATTTATTAATTGATATTTTTACTTTATTCATATGAAATTTAATTGATATTTGTAATTTATTTATATAAAGTTATAATTTATTTGTGATATTTTAAGCAAAAATAATATGATTATAATTTAATTTAAATTAAAATATTATTTATTAATTTTTTGTCATGAATTAATTATGTTAGTTAAACATGTACTATAAATTATATGAGAAATAATACTAATGATAACAATATAATTTATTAATAGTCAAAATATAATGTGATTGTTATAGAGTATTGAAATTTAAATTAATGGGACAAATATAAATAAAAATTAAATTATTCTATATGAGAAAGTTTCTAATATTATTTACCATAATTTAAAATAATCATAATTTGAATCTAATATAAATTTGAATTAAAATATATATTAAAGTTATCAATTGATCTAAATCAAAATAATATATATTAGTCATAATTATATTAATTAATTAAAATCAAAATATATATTAGTCCTAATTACTTTAATTAATATAATTATGTATTTTTATGAATTAAAACAATGCAAAAAAATTAGCTGCATATCTAGAAGATAAATTAGAGTGTATATTGATTGTATTTGTCTTAGTTAATATAATTTTGCATTTTTATTTAAAAAATAAATTTAAATATACTTTTGATCTCTATACAATTAAAATATTTTATCAATAATATTATAATACCATTGTTCATTTTAAAATAATCATTATTTTTTAACTATTTTTTAAATATTATTATAACTTAAAACTAAATAAAATAAATAAAAATATTATAATCAAGATAAATTTATATTA
Source organism: Spatholobus suberectus (assembly GCA_004329165.1). Taxonomy (NCBI): domain Eukaryota; kingdom Viridiplantae; phylum Streptophyta; class Magnoliopsida; order Fabales; family Fabaceae; genus Spatholobus; species Spatholobus suberectus. The sequence continues at coordinate 60,401,770 of CM014730.1, read as the reverse complement.
AAAATATTTAACTAAATTTTAATTTCTATAATAATAATTTAGATATCAAGGTATTTTTACATAAAATATTTAAATATTGCTTATATATTTTAAATTTGTATTAATAAATGATTTTCGTTAAATATAGATATATTTGGAATTTATCAAGAATGATTTTAAAAAATAAAATAAAAACATTAACTTGTATTATTAAAAATCATTATAAATATTTAAATTCACTTTTTCTGAAATGAAGTTTATTATAGGAAATTTATCTTTTTATGTTTATTGTTTCCACCTTTTATGTCATCAATTGGTCCTTGAACTATCATCATGACTCTTTAATTGCATAGAAAAAATTGAAAAGGGAGTGATATGTGTTTTTATATAATTTTTTCTCACAAGATTGTCAGAATGATAACCACTTCTATTCAACATATAGTTCCTGTATTACCAAGAAAGTAAGAAAGATTATTTAAAGAAAATAATACAAAAGATATAACAAAGTAAAAATTTAAAAAAAATAAAAACTATATGAGAATATGGGAAATTTCAACTTGAAAAATTCACATTAAAGAGATTTTATAAGATGAGAAACAGTTGAAGTATGAAAAATTTTAAGAGATAGACATTAATATTGTATAAATATAAGAGAAAATAGGTCATGCACTGACAGTGTAAAGTTATTTTACACTATCATCTAATCACAAACCACCATGTACAATAAGTTTGTTAACATTTACAATAATTACATTAAAAATCATAACAATGGTGATATGTGATTGGTTGACGGTGTAAAATTTTTTACACTAACAGTGCATAGCCATTAAACTCAAATAATAATAATAATAATAATAATAATAATAAAGTAGTGAAAAAAATGAGAAATTATAACAATGTCTTTCTATCAATACCTTTGAAATTATTTATGATGCACAAAAGAGTCTTGCTTACCTACAAATATATACCAACCAACAATGATCAACTCCATCATAAATAACAAAAACAAAGAAAAAATATATAAGAAAAGGATTACAATTGCATGGAGATAAGAATTACTAGTGAAAGAACTAACTGTAACAAAAGAAACTAATTTGCAAAAAGAAAAAAAAAAACACAAATCAAAACCTAGAGGAAGCAAGAAAGTCAATTTGATAATAAAAAATTGAATAGTCAATTTGAAGGAATAATGAGAGCAGAAGAAATAAGATCAATCAAAATATGAAAGATAGGAGGAAAGGATGTGTATTGGAGAAGAAAAAGTCTACCCAAATAAAATGTGAAAAGGTAGATACGTATATATGAATATTGTTTAATTGTTTAAATTACCAGTTATATATTTGTATTATGAAATAAAAAAAACCATGCATGAATTTATGTGACAAATATGTATAATAATTGATTATATTTTATAAAAAGGAAATTATAATATTTCTCTTTAGCGACAAATATGTTAAAAATAAACTAAAAACCTAAATCAATAATTCATTTTTATAATATATAATAGATAGTAGATACAATAACAACAACAACAACAACAACAACAACAACAACAACGACAATAGAACAAAATTCATACAAGATTTAATGATTGATCAAAATCACAAAAATAATGATAATCATATCTTTTTTTACAAACATGATAATAATATATTACCTCGTATTACAATTTGTAAACCAATCCGTTTTTTATTTGCAATAAAAATGATAATTTAATGATTATATTGAGAATAATCAATCAACAAATTGAAAAGGATTTTATTATATAGCTTTAATTATCATAATAACAAATTTTACCATAATTATCATAATTACCATGATTATAAATAACATTCAATAAAATTTAAAAAATTAATTTTCCTGTTATATAAATTCAAAATTAATTTAAGATTTGATTATTTAATTGATGAATTTAAGTAGAACATATGATAGATTATAAATGCCTTAATTATAATAATCTTAATTACTAGAATTAAATATAATGATGTATAATGTATTTATATGAATCAAAAAACAAAATAAATCTGTAGAATTTAGGTGGAAAAAGAATGAATGTGGTGTTGTCACGTGACATCTTTACATATTATAAAACCTTCTTTTATATTATATAATAAATTTTATTCTAAGAGATTTACGAAACTTTTTCACTTGATCCTTTTACCAAAATTCTAAAATATATTAATATCTAAGAATATTAGGTTTTCTAAATTTTCTATGAATTTTGGGGATGGAATTACTATTTTGTCCCCAAGTTCACAATCTATTATATATATTATATATTATTATTATATATTATAAAAGAAAGTTTTGTCACATAGGTATATACTAGTGGCATCACTATATTTATTCTTTTCCTGTCTAAAGTTGACCAATTTTTTTAATTCATAAAAACAAATTATTATATTTAATTATAGTAATTAAAGTTATTATAACAAGTATCTATTATGATTCAATTATTGAATTAAATAATTAAGTCTTAAATGAATTTTGATTTATATAATATGGTAATCTATTTATTGAATTTTATGGCACATTTTTTTTTATAATTATGATAACTTTTTTTTTATTATCACAATTTTATAATAATTTACCATAAATTTGTATTATAATGATAATAAATTGTTATGTTACTTTAAATACTTATAACGTAATGAATAATAATAATAATTAAGGTCATTATAACAAGAATATTCTGATTAAATTATTCAATTAGACCATTAAATCTTAAATAAATTTTTATTTTATATAGTATAGTAATCAATTTATTAAATTTTATGGATTGTTCTTTTATAATTATGGTAACTTTTTTTTGTTTATTATTATGATTTTATAATAATTTATGATAAATTTGTATTATAATGATAATAATGATAATAAATTGTTATGTTTACCTTAAATACTTAAAACAAAATGAATAACAGTAGAGAAATGCTATTTGTACAATAAATTTTACAACAAAGAGAGAAACATGTGAGATGTGATAAATATTGTGATAGAGAAAAATAGACACAAAACGATGTTGTATAAATTGTTGTTTGAATTGTTGTACATCTCCAAGTTAAATTATGACTAAATCAATCACATGTGTGTGTGTATTAAAAAAGAAAATCGAGATGTGACAATGTGATTCTATACTTAATGTATTCAAATTGACACTTCAAATCAAATTAATTTATACTTAAAATCACACTCAAAATATCAAGATTATACCAATAAATTTAAAATAATAAATTAATCATAACAAAATTATCTAAATTTTTATATAAATATTTATTACTTTCAATCAAATATAAATTTACCAATTTAAATCATGTCATATTCCAATATAAAATTACAAACTTTCTAAGTGAAATAATCTTATTTTTTTATTAATTTTCTTTTTATTTAAATTTAACGTTCTATAATAATCATAGTTGGTTGTGTCTAATAATGATACATTGAGTATGTGTTTACTAAGTTTCACTTTTCAAGCATATGATTAGAAATTTAATCCTAACTAAGATGCTTAAATAAAGGACTTAATTGTTTTCTATACATAAAGTTGAAAATATTACATGAAAATAAAACTAGAAATGAACTAAATCAAATCAAAATCATAAGAGAAATATGTACTAGTCTTTTAGGATGGTTTTTAGTTGTAAATTTTAAACACTACAACTAGTTTATAGTTTTTAAAAATTAGTTTTAGTTCTTTTTTCTTTTTCTTTTTTTGGTTTCAAATAGAGGTGGCAAAATGGAAAGAGTAGGTTTAGTTTGGATGGCCCGAACTCGTCCAATGAAATGTAGGGCTTGGACTTCAAAATTTGAGCTTGAATTAAATGAGGGTTCTTTTAACTCAATTTGATTATGCCCCGATTCGGGCTTAGCTAGCAAAAACCTACCAAAAGTCCAAACAAAATAGGCCTTCAATCACTAAGCTTGGGCTTCATTTTTAGGCCTAGATTGAATCTGAACTTTTTTGGCTCATCTTGCTATAGTCCATAACTCGTATTGGGCTGACCCACATCAGGCCACATATTTGCCTTTGGTACCTCTCATTTCAAAATAAACTCATTTTGAAAGTTCTCTATCCTGTTAAAATTAGTTAAAGGATGCGTTTGTGTGGTGGTGACAACGACGACGATGGCATCAACGACAAGTGTGGTGGCAACTACGTCAACGATGACAGTAATAGCAATAGTGGTGGTAACGATAGTGCTAACGATGGCATTGGTGACAATAACGACAATGGTGGTAGTAATGGCAGTGGTGGTGATGGTGATGGTGGTGGTAGTGCCAATGGTAGTGGTGACAGCAAGAAGGGTCACTATTAAATGTAGCATAGTGTGTGTTTTTTTTTAAAATTAAACCAAATTCACAAATCTTTTTTTCTTGGTTTTAAAAATGAATGTAAAATTATTTTGAAATTGAGTTAAAAAAATATTTTAGCTCAATTTTAGTCAAACACGCTTTGTTTAGAAATCCTGTGACCACCACCAAGTTGTTTGATGTCGAGCTACTCAATACTTGGTAAATTGAAGACCTCATGATACACATGTTGCATCTAGAAAATTCTGTTCAACAAGGTGGAGTAAGTGATTTGATCAATTATATCCTTTTCCTTCATGTTTTTGAAAGTATTGCTCCAGATGAGGTGTGAAAGGTTGAATTGTTGCCCAATAATCATGTGAAATATGTGATGCAAGAAGGTGACGCTATCCTTCAATCTTGCACTACAACAAAACTAGCAAGTGGCGGCAGTTATTAGTGTCAAATGCAGTGGTTAAAACTGCCACTATTTGAGTTTAGCAGCAGTTCAAAAACTGCCACTATTTGAAGCGTCGAGAGCTCTTATTGCGGCGGTTGTAAAAACTGCCAAACAAACCGCCAAAAAGAAAATAGCGGTAATTTGAAAACTGCCGCAATAAATAAAACAGAAAATCGTTATTTAATGTTTAGGGCATTATGGCAGCTATTCAACCGTCACTATTTGTTGGTTGATTTTAAAAAAAAACTAGTGGCAGTCAGGAACCGCCACAACTATGACCTTTATGATTCAACCGTTACATCCTTTTTCATTATGGTCCGAAAAGTTTAATAAACTTAAGGCAATAAAGCGATATATATTTACAAAGACTATTATAACCAATTGTTTACTGATTATAAAAACCCAAGCACACTCCACCCTCATCCATTACAGCACCTAAAGAAAGATTTTGTAAGTAAATTAGCAAGCTGAGCTTATTAGTGATCAAGAACATCTCTAGATAATATTTCAAAATATTATTCCACTAATAATGATAATAATATCCTACTTAGTAAATTAGCACCATTGCAAAGGTTTGGAGATAAAGAAAATTACATGGCAACATCATCACAATTTTACTGGAGGTCGTTAATTTTACCACTGGAATTCCTTCATTGAAAGCGTCATCAATAAACCTGCCAATGGAGACATGATCTAGAGTTTAATATTTGCATTTTCTATTCTTCCAGTAAAAATTTAGATTTCAGTAGATGGTGGCATGTATTATGTATTTATACTTCAAATTTAAAGGGTCTGGATGAAAAGACGTGTTAAATATGTAGCATGACATTACTTATATATGCCTTTTTACCTAATAATTTGAATTATTGAAATAGTTGGTTTATGATTAGCAATCATGCTTTTTTCAATATAGCCTCTGCTTTCAACTCAAATAAAAAATATATATTAAAAAATGTCATTTAAATTTAGGTATTAAGTATATATATTTAGTTTCTTTTGTTCATATATTTCATTAAGTACATAAGAATTCCCAATAGCCATTAGGATACATCTTCAACTCAAAATAATTAAATAAAAAACATATTGGTCCAATATATGAAAACACTTTAGTCTTAATAGACTAGCCCATACCTTTAGAATTAACAACTGACACCAAAAAAAGGTTTTAGGGTTAACTAAAATTATTTAAAGTAAAATGTCACAATAATTCTTGAAAAATTTCATTTACATAAAATTTATTAAAAATTACATTAGCAAAATCCAATACATTTATTTAACAGTGAACAAAATTGCCCAGTTTAAAGTACAAAGACAAAAAAAAATGAACTTTCTTGCTATCATCTTATCATATTTATTTAACAGGATCATCTCAAGTTTCAATTGTTGCTTAGACAATCCAACAAACTAAAAAAATGGATATTGATTTACTTGGGAATACGTAGAGCATTCCTAGCAATAAAGGACATTCTCACGGTTGGACTAAGAGCTTAAATAATTTCTTATTTATGTTATCTACTGCACTCTATTTTTTTTTTTTTCTATGTGTAGACTAAGAACTTGAATAATCTCATATGGACATGGTTTGGGTATCTAATGCAAAGACCCAAGGTTCAAATTCATATTTTGTTCCCTCACCTAAACTACATTTCCAAAATGCATACTTCCTTTAAAGAGGTTTTCTAAAAACAGCCTACCAACCAACTTCCAGAATTACAAATCAAAGGAAAGAATCCAAAGGAATTGCATACCCTTAATAAAAAAAAATGTATCTCTACCTTCTCATCTAGAGTTAGCACATCAGGTTTGATCGTTAGATACCATAGAGTGATTTCTTCAACCAAACTTGTCAACACAAAACGACCTAGGAATAAATTAACTGCCCAACCAATTGAGACAACACAATTAGTTAACCACATATAAAACAACATAAATGTAACATGAATAGAACAATCCACCAAACACAAGTTATGAAAGGAAACTCACCAATTGAAACAGAACATGTGCATCTAGCATGTTGGAAGGTGTGTTAAAAATTTGGGCCATACTTGCAAGAGCCTAAGATTTGAAGATGACTCAAGAATTTCAACAAGAAATTCAAGCAAGTTTTAATTAGATAAAGTACATTTTAAATGACAATGGATCTTATTAAATTAAGAATCAGAACAGGTAATTAACTCTGTTTTCTAAACTCTCACAAGAAAAATAAAAAGCAGAGCAAAGGAAAAAAATAAAAAAAGGCTAGAGTTAGATTGTGTCTACTCCTTTGGCAGCATCACTTTGAACAAGGGTGAGTCCTACCATGAAAGGAGTCTTCCCACAAGAAAAATAACATCCCACATATTTTGTGATCACCACAGACTTACAACGTCACCAACTTCCTGCCAACCCAATAACCTGAAGCCACCAAATGCACCAGCCAGGCAGCCATCAACGCCATAACCGAACCTCCCCACACAAGCACCTTCTAAAATAAGAGAGAGAATACAAAAGTAAAACTAAAGAGAGAATCAATAATAAGGACAAAAAAAATCCAATCAAAATAAAAGAAAAACTCACTGCCATCGACAGTTGATAGCCGCCGCATGTAGTGATGCCTTTCTCTTTCCCAGACGGTGTTTTGCCATCACCACCAAGAACGACCAGCCTCCTCCCTTCTTCCTCCTCTCTCCTCTGCTCCTGCTCTCAGCACCCTTGACCGGTCATGGGGGAAGCCCCTTCCTCTATCTCGCTTCCGATTCGCACCCTCGAGGTGCACGCTGCTGCATCGAGCAGCCCAATCTAGGGCTCAAGTGAGCCTTTGATTCCTATTATCCCTTCCTCACACTTGTTGTACAAAGGGCAAATGGAGGCTGCAAGGAGCTTGACGGAGGTGCTGAATAGAGGATTTTGGAAAAAGGGCAAAGGGATAGGCGTCATTTAGGTAGAGGGATTTTTGGAAATTTAGGTTAGAAGGGTTACTTAAAAAGTTTCAGAGGAATTATTAGGTGGGTCAGTGTATTTCTAATGTTTGTTTTTAAATTTTTTTAGATTTATTCATGTAAATTGCAGCAGTTTTAAAAAACTGCTGTCTAAACTGCGGCAAATATTAATTGGCGGCAGTTTTTCACAAACCGCCAGTAACTGAGCATCACAATTTTTCCTTTTTGTTGTAGTGTTGCCTTGTGAAAGATGCCCTTGTTTAGAAACTATTGAAATATTTTCCCTACTTTCGTTAGCTTGTTGTATTCCATATGTCCTTTAGCTTTTGGTCCCATAAAAGTAGTGTCTATTGTTTCATAGCCACCATGGCTGTTCTCCCATTCGTTCTTGATACAAAAGCCAATGCTTTCGCACCCAATAGCTTGTGCGATGCTCCTGAGATCAATCATAACCTTGACTCCTAGAATAGTGCCAACAACATTGTTGCTTGTAAATTCAGCAGTTCTCTAGAAGCATCTGATGAGTTCTGGGTAGATTATCTTGTTCAGGTGGAAGTAATTGAGAATCTCACACCTCTCGAGATTATCCTTTACTTCATATCATCAAAGGCGTCAATATCGCACTTGTACTCTACAAGTACTGTGGCTTCCCCTTGGTTAAGGCCTTCAACTCTAGCAACAGCCTTCGTAACAGTGTCTACCTTATCGCCAACCATGATTGATTGATTAAAGAAAAAGAGTTTTTAGGGTTTGAGGATTTTTGGGAGACAAAAGAGAAGAGAGATTTCAAAGAGAGCTAGGTTTTGTATTTATAAGCGAGTAAATAAGATTTTTGAGTGTTGAGTAAGTAACCAAAAGGTTTTGTTAGAATTTGAAATTTTGAAGAGAAAGAGTATGTAATAAATGTGAATTCAGGCATGTGCAAAGTTTCAATGTAAGTTACGCCCCAGATGTAATGAATAAAGCATTTATTTCAAATCATTGTCAGTAAAAGCATGATTGTACATATATGATAATATTAAAACTTTTTGAACGCTTAATAGTCATTCTAAAGAATGCATGCATAATGGACGCTGTTATGATAATGGACGCTACATTCCATTAGACAGTCTGTCCTTTGGACAAATGCACATGAAATTATTCATTCCTTTATAAAGTCCATATCAAGACGTTCTCTTATATGGATGAGTTTATCTTCAGGAAGGGGTTTTGTAAATATGTTTGCTAGCTGATTTTCAGTGTTAATGAATTGAATATCAATAATCCCTTTCTGAACATAGTCTCTTATAAAGTGATGTTTAATTTCAATATGTTTAGCTCTAGAATGCAATATGCGATTTTTAGAAAGATTGATGGCAGCAGTATTATCATAGAGAATAGGAATTTTACTCTCATAAATATTGTAGTCTTCTAGTTGATGCTTAATCCACAGAAGTTGTGAGCAACAACACACTACTGATATGTATTCTGCTTCAGCTATGGATAAGGCAATTGTTCCCTACCTTTTTCTAACCTATGAAACAAGATTGCCTCCAATGAGGTGACAACCCCCACTGGTGCTTTTTCATTCTATTCTATCTCCAGCATAGTCAGCAACATAAAAACCAACTAACTTGTACTCTTTACTTGGCTTAAAACATAGATTAAGGTTAGTAGTTCCTTTTACGTATCTAAATATTGTTTTAACAGTAGTAAGATGAACTTCTCTTTGATTAGATTGAAAATGAGCACATAGCCATGCACTAAACATAGTAGAGATCTAATCATACCTTTGTATGTGGTTTGGTCTACCTTTATAGATGTGTCGTCCAGTCCAAGTACTAAAGATGGATACATAAGAGTACTCATTTCTTTGTCATCATCCATCTTAAATTTCTTAAGCAATTCCTTAGCATAATTCGTTTGGTGTATGTATATGCCACTATTTGTTTGTTTTATTCGCAATCCAAAAAGACCTTCAATTCTCCCATCATACTTATCTCGAACTCTATCATCATAAGCTTAGAAAAATCCTTGCATAGAGCTTCTTTAGTAGCACCAAATATGATATCGTCCACATATATTTGTACAATAATAAAATGTGAATTTTTGTTTTTACGAAATAGAGTAGTGTCTACTTTTCCTCTTGTGAAACCATTTTCTAAAAGAAAATAACTTAGTTTTTCAAACCAAGCTCTAGAAGCTTGTTTGAGTCCATATAAGACCTTTTTGAGTTTAAAAACGTGTTCAAGAAAAGTATCACTCTCGAAACCAAGATATTGTTTCACATAAACTTCTTCATTTATTATACCATTTGGGAAGGCATTTTTTACATCCATTTCACAAAGCTTCATATTGCTATGAGTAGCAAATGAAAGTAAGATGCGAATGGCTTCTAATCGAGCTATAGGTGCAAAGGTTTCAGTGAAAGTTGTGAGTAACCTTGAGCTATGAGTCTAGCTTTGTTTCTCACTACTTTACATGTCTCGTTCAAGTTGTTTCTGAATATCTACTTTGTTCCTATCACAGTCTTGTCTTTGGGTAGAGAGACCAGCTTCTAGACATCATTTTTCTCAAATTGATTCAGGTCTTCTTGCATTGCTTTAATCCATCCTTCGTCCAACAAGGCTTCATCTACCGTCTTTGATTCTATTTGAGAAATCAAGGCGGTATGAGTTTGTTCCTTGAAGGTTGATCTAATTATGACTCGATCAAGTACTTTTCCTAGGATATGATCTTTTGGATGATAATTCTTCATCTGCCAGTTTCATCTGGTGGGCTCTCTTGCTTCATCCTTTGATGAGCCATCCAGAGATGCTCTAGAGGCTGGTTCTTAGCTATCATCCAGCTTCATATCTACAAAAGATTCATCTCGCTCTAATATTCTCTATCAAGTTTATTGTCACTAAATCTTACATGAATGACTTCTTCAACTGTTAAGGTTGTAATAGCCCAAATTTTAAGTATTAGAAATAAACTATAAGGAGACCTTATGTAGGACTTTGATATTATGTTATTTGATAAATGATACCTTAGTTGTTTTATATTATTATAATTATCCTAGTGCTAGAAATTAGTGGGATTAAGATAATAGAATCCAAAGAAAGTATTTAGGGCCCAACAAAGAACTAAGCCCAACAAGCCACAAACCCACCTAGGTTTTATAAGAAGGAAAGATAGAAGGAGATTAGGGTTAGCCGTCAGAAAATAGAAGGGAAAGGAAAAAGAAGAAAGGAGGTAGAAGGAAGAAAAGGATATTAGAGACCTAAGCCCTAGAGATTATCTTCGTGGTCTTCCCAGGTGAGTGCTCCCCCTACCTTCCCCAAGCCTTTATCTCCATTATTTATGTTGTTTTCCTTCTTCTTGCCCATCTTAATTATATGGTTAAGGTTAGGATTTTTGAATGGTTATGTTGGTTTTTCTTAAGATGAATTTGATGTGAATTGATTGAACCTATGATTGTTTGAGGGTAGAATGAGATTATTGTGAAGGTTTAGGTTAACTTAAGGGTTTCCCCTATTTTGGATAAGGAATTAAAGGATTGGGCTTAAATGAGAATGACTTAGATTGATAGGAAACCCCTATTTTGGAGTAGAATGGACATTAAGATAATAGGAATATAACCATATGGAGTTTTAGTAGTTTAGGGAGGCCTTAGAAAGCCTCTATGTTCGCAAATTAGGATTTTGCAATTTGCCAAGTGATAAGCACGTCCGTGCTTACCTCCTGAACAACATATGTCAACTTAATAGTAAAAAATAAGTAGGAAAATGATCGAATTAAGCTTTATGGTCTTCATAAGAATTATATACCTAGATGTTAGGTAACTAATGGCACTAGAATCACTCAAAAATAATGTCTAGAACTCAAGATATACCCAAAATACCGTACCTATGTTTGGCTATTAGTGGGAAATAATTTTAAGTCAATTTTTGTCCATGATCTAGGTCAAATTAGCTCATGACTTCTTCATAAGAGTTGTATATTTTTCTTTTATCTTTTCATAGACACCAAGATCAGCTCAAACACATCTTTGTAGCCTAAGTTATGACCCAAAAAATGATGAAAGGTTAAAACCCATAAAAATCCAAAAATTAATTAAGATTTTCATTAAAGTCCAATAGAATCCAAACATGAAAAACTCAAATAGTACACCAATAATAAGCCTAAATAAACATTCAATAAAGCCAAATATAAAGCCATAATCAGTGTTTAAAATTGGTTGATCTGACATGCCCGTACTCCATTAAGCATGTCCATATTGAGTTCTCTACTAATGAAGTGTGCGAATTTTGGAGTACGAAAGTAGCACAACTAGCTCAAGCAATCAAAAATTGAATTGAAAGACTAGTAATTAGACTGTTTAAAGATCGGAATATGATATGGGATAAGGGGAGTGAGTACATGACGTTATGAATGTTAGTTTGCTCATATGGTAATCGTGACTTGTAATATTATGCTTGAGTATGCTTGTTTCAATTGACTATAAACATGGCTTGTGTATGTTATGCTATGAGATGTATGATATGACTTGATATCATTGGGAAGAATGACCTAGCCTGTGAGAGGCAAGAATGGGCTCGAGTGATATCTCCTCTGTGAGGGACCTAGCCTGTGAGAGACGAGGATGGGACTCATTTGTTTGTAAATAAAAGGTCTAAAAGGACACTTATGTGCATTGTATGTATGAGACATACATTATAACATTTGAGATGATTGTGCTGGCAGAAAGTATGTATAAATTTGGATGTTGGAGGCCCTAAGGGTTGTTTAACCCGGCCTTAAGGGTATTATACCTGATATGGAAACCCAATGACCCATGTTGATCCCATGGAGTCGGGGCGTACTTCGAAAGCTGGGTAACCCTAACTAGTCACCAGAGAATATCAACTAGTGTAGAGCGTTAAGTCAAAGGCATCAATACGCAGATGGCACTTCCTTATGGCTAGCATGTCTCCTAGAATACTTTCTTGAGTTAGAATTGATACCATATATGTATACAGTATAGATTAAGGAACATGGCATGTATATGCATCTTGTTGTAGTGTGATATGTTAAATTATGCTATATTATGATTATATGAAGTTTGTGTGTCTTTATTCATGACTGATTGTTATATTGTATGTATGTTAAAACTGTAATCGTGTTTTGTGATATGAATGAATGAAGTGTTAAGATTATGAGTAAGTGATCGCGTTACACATATGTGTTGTCCTTGTTTGATAGAGAATGAGATGTGTGCCCAACTACTAGGTGTAAAATGTAAAGTATGTTTGTATCTTAAGTAAGAATAGATGTTTTTAATTGGGAATTCTTTTACTATCTTAAGGATATGTGAGAGGTTATACTCTAGAATAGTGTCATGAGGGTTCTGATAAATTATGAATAAGAAAGAGGAAGGGTAAGTTCCCACCTGTAGTATTAGGAAAGTGAGATTTTAGCAAGGGAAATATAATTGTGTAGGTTAAGGTGAATGTTAAGAATATCCTAGAGTATTACTAGCCTTAGGTTTGACCATAGTGGACAACCCTAAGTATTAAGCGAAGAAGGGTAAACTCTAACAAGAATATTTAGTCAACTGGAGCAAGTTGTAGATAAAAGGCATTAGTAGAGATGAAATAGTAGAAAATAAATTAGTGTAATAGTTGTGAGAATGAATTGGGAGTTAATAGGAGGCATTGACAATTGCAAGTTATAGATTCGACCATAGGTATGGAGATTCGTTAGAGATCTAGAGAGAGTAAAGCCATGAGAAATAAGTGACAAAGGTTGTTCGGGTAGAAGAGTCTAACCTAGCTATAAAGTCCTTAGAGCATTCACTAAGACTTTTGTCTCATTTCTTTAAGTTTTCTCTTTTTTCAAGAACTAGATGAAGACATGTGATGATAGAGCTTGGAGTCACGTGTAAGAAGAATGTAAGTAGCTTTAGTCTAAGTTTTGTATTTTTTTTTTCCTCTTATGTTTGTATGATGCCCTTGGGCATTGGCTAAATTTTATTAGGCGTGTATGTACTTTCTTTATTCCTTTTGTATAAAAATCTATTTATGTGTATAAGTAGCTTTCGCATAATGTTTTTATGTTTTAAAGTTTTAACATTCATAGAAATCAAGACTTAGTTATAGTAATACCCTTTAAGATGTTACAAAGGTTCTAGAATTATAAGCTCTATATGCGTGGTACGTTTCAGAATAGCCTAACAATATTCCATTGCCACACTTAGAATCAAACTTTGCAAGATTGTCCTTAATGTTTAGAATGAAACATTGACATCCACAAGGATGAAAGTATGCTATGTTGGGTTTTTGTCCTTTCCACAATTCATATAGAGTCTTTTTTAAGATTGATCTAATATATATTCTGTTTTGTAAATAACATATTGTGTTTACAGCTTCAGTTCATACGTGTTTAGGAGTTGAGTTATCATTTAGCATGGTTCTAGCCATTTCTTGCAATGACTTGTTCTTCCTCTCTACCACACCATCTTGTTGGGGTGTACAAGGTACAGAGAAGTTGTAGAGAATTCCGTTCTCATCACAGAACCTTTGAAAATTTTGTTTTCAAACTCTCCTCCATGATCACTTTTGATTAAAGTTATGCAAATACCTCTTTCATTTTGAACTCTTTTACAGAATATAGAGAAGACTCTAAAAGACTCATTCTTGTGTTTTAAGAATATAACCCATGTCCATCTAGTATTATCATCCACTACAACTAATCCATATCATTTTCCACTAATTGAGGTTACTCTAGTAGGTCCAAACAAATCAATATGTAATAGTTTGAGAGGTCTAGAAGTGGAAACAATATTTTTCAAATCAAAAGAATATTTAACTTGTTTCCCTTTTTGACATGCATCACAAAGAATATCGGATTTAAATATAAGATTTGGAAGACCTCTTATGAGGTTATGCTTATTCAGCTTTGAGATTAATCTCAAGCTTGCATGTCAAAGTTTTTTATGCAAAATCCTTTGATTCTCTTTGATGGACATTAGGCACGATATATTTTGATTTTTCAGATCACTTAAATCAATCTTGTAAAGATTGCTTTGTCTTTTTGTGGAAAATAAGAGGGATCTATCCATATTTTTAACTATACAATCATCTTTGTTGAAGGAAATATGTCCACTATCACATAATTGACTTATGCTCAATAGATTATGTCTAACTTCTTCAATGTATAGCACATTATCAATAAAATGCGAGGGATGCTTAATGATTTTACCTATCCTCATGATCTTGCCCTTCTAATTTCTTCCAAAAGTGACCCATCCACCATTTTTTTGTTTGAGGCTTTAGAACATAGACTTTTCTCCAACCATGAGTCATGAGCAACCACTGTTCAAGTACCATGACTGGGGTTTCCTTTCTGTTGTTAAGCAAATCTACAACATGTATAATCATAGATTTAGGTACCCAGATGGACTTGGGTTTTCTTTTGTTAGTTCTGAAGGCACTAGACGCATTCTCAACTGGATGATGAATACATTTGGATGATTCATGTCCATCTTTTCCACAATATTTACAAAAAGTAATATTTTTACTTTTTCCATAGGCTTCTTTCTTTTTATCAAAACTAAAACCAGATTTGTGATGTGGACTTTGTCTATAAGATAGAATTTTGTTTAAGTTTTCAATTCCATTGACAAATTTGGATATACTCTCTTTTAAGTGATTTACCTCCTTCTGAAGTTCTAATGCTTCCTCAGGTGGTTTCACTTTAGAGAGGTCTTTTGGTTTTTCTGCTTTTAATTTTTTGTTCTCTCTAAGATCTTCATGACTCTTTTTAAGCAAGTCAGGTTCTTGATGCCTTTGAAAAGTTTCTTTTCATTTCTTTGTAGGTAATATAGAAAGTTGAAGTATTAGAAAACAGTTCATTATATGAAGAGATGTTAAGTCATTGAAGTTTACCTCATCTTCTTCTTGCTCATTCTTTGAGCTTTCTAGACTTGTATCTGCCATAAGACACAAGTTTGCTTCTTCATCTCATTCTTCCTCAGATGAGGATAGGTTCATATCTTCTTAGGTTTCCATAAGTCCTTTCTTTTTCTTCTTAAAGAAAGCCTTCTTTTTCTCCTTTTGTAAGCTTGGACAGTTAGCTTTGAAGTGTCCAGGCTTTTTGCATTCAAAGTAGACAAGTGGACCTTTTTCTTTGGAGTCTTTATTGAACTTCTTAATGAAGTTTCTGGCTCTGGAACCTCCTTTCTTCTTCCATATGGCTTGTATCTTTCTTGATATAAAAGAGATCTCGTCTTCATCATAATCTTTTTCTTTGGATCCTTCCTCAAAAGATTCTTCAACATTAAGAGCCTTGGACAATGACCTTTTTATTGGGACAACCCTTTTATTGGATGTTGAATGCTTAGGGCCAAGGATTTTCCTCTTCTAAGTCCTTTATCCTGTTTCATTTCTAACTCGTGCACTTTGAGTGTCCCAAGTAGTTCTTCTGTAAAGAAAGTTGTTAGATCCTTGGACACTTTCAGGGCTGTAACATGTGGTCTCCACTATCTAGGCAAACTTCTCAAGATTTTGTTAATCTGATCATAATTATCATATGTTTTACCTAGAGATCTTAAGTTATTTACAATAGTTTGGAATCTTCTGTACATAAGTTCAATAGTTTCATTTTCCTCCATTGTAAATAACTCATATTGTCGTACGAGTAGACTTAGCTTAGATCTTTTTACCTATAAGGTACCCTCAAAAGCAAGAGCTAGAGTGTCCCATATCTTTTTAGCACTTCTTAAGCTGTGTACTTTTTTGTATTTAGACTCAGACAAAGCACACATAATAGCATTTCGAGCTTTAGAGTTTAGCAAATACCTTTGTTTGTGTGCTTTTATCCACTGACCTCTTGGTAGTTCAGCTCCATTCTTGTTAGTTAGTAGATAGTCGCCTGTCTCTATGACATCCCACATATCAATGTAACAAGCGTCAAAGAAGGCTATCATCCTTTGTTTCCAGTAGTCATAATTATGACCTTTGAAGAGAAGCGGTCTGTTAATTGCTTGTCCTTCATTATCTATAGATGCTCAGGATCTTTTTACCCCTACACTATTAGATGCTCAACCCTTAAAGGTCGAGCTCTGATACCAGCTGAAAGAAACGGGAACACACAAGAAGGGGAATTGAATTGTGTGTTAAAAAAAAAGACTTTTTCAAAAAACTTTATTAGCAATCAAAAAGGTGCAAATAAAAGAACTATAAGTAAGGATAAGGAAAGAGAAACACACAAGGAATTTTATACTAGTTCGTTGAACTTGAGCTATATCCAGTACCTTCATCCAGAAAGAATTCTACTAACCAAACTCTTGGTTACAAATAAGTATTCTATCAGCCTCTTCAGGCCTTACAATAGTGATCAACCCAAGATCACTTAAAAGATGAAGTATTCTTTAGTCATCAAGCCTCTCTAGGTTTTCACAACACAAATAAAGTGTTTTACAGACTGTAACTCACAATGTGAGTATATGAAAGTTTAAGAGCGTTTTTCAAAAACTTTGCTAAGTAAAGAGTATGAAAAAGAGAGTTTGCAGATCGACCAACAAAAAGATTTCTTTTTTGCTCACTCTCAGTTGCTTTATTGTTGCTTAAATATTCAAACTTGATATATATATAGCCCTTGAGAAGATAGCCATTGAGATATACAATCTTCAATCTTTAGAGACACATTATAAAGCTTTGACAAGAAAAGATGCGTGTGTTTCAAGTTTGCAGAAAAGACAGGAAAAAAAACTTTTGTTTTTGCACCAAAATGAAGGGTGCAATTTTGCATTTTGGAATTGTTTTTTCTGAAAATTCCTTGTTCTGGTTTGATAGCTTGATAGGTTGACTTACATTCCTACAAAGCTATACTTATACACAAAAACATATTAGCTTTTCATTTAATGTGAGATATTTCAACGTTGGATCTCATACAAAAAGAATAAGACATTAGTTTCAAAATGTACAAGAATAAGTCACTTAAAAATTAGTTGCATTTTAAGGCATTTCAAATAAGATATTGGACGTTTTTCATAAAGCGCACGTATGTTTAAATAAAGCAACTGGATGCTCGGTATAAAGTGGCACATTGGATGCCTATTTTCATAAACATCATTAGACACTTTTAAAAGCTTTTCATTATATAGCGAGAGCATATATTTAAGGACTCTAAAATTTAATAACTTTTGTTATCTTCAAAACTTTGAGGAATTGGACGCTTCATATGTCTTTGGTTCCAATAAGCGATGTATGCATGGTTAGGCTTCGTAGAAGCCCTGCCCAATGATATTACCAATCATTTTATTTAGTTTAGCACATTTCTTAGCAAGAAAAAGTTGAACTATGTTCGTCATCTTTTCTGGCACGCTACAGTATGGTTTATTTGAATGATGCGTAACAATATTATTTTTCAAGGGGTTCCGTTTAACTTCATAAGAGTGATGGACTTGATAAAAGTAAGGTCGTGGGTGCAGTACAAGGCCAAAAATAATTATGTTCGGTGCTTTTTCTCAAATTGGTGTTCTAATCCTGTAGCTTGTCTCCTCTTATCTAACTAGCTCTATTTCTTTGTAATATGGGTTTGAGTACCCCTTGTACTTCGTTTTAATGAATAAATATTTTTCTTATGAAAAAAAGTTTCAAAACTTGTCTAGATTGATTCTTTTTTATTACAATTTTTTCCTAAACTCATTAACTCATTATTAATGACTTTTAATCACTTTTAATAACTTAATCTTTGTAATAAGGTTTGGAAAATATTATTATCCACTTTTTATTTTAAATCAATTTTTTAAGCAAACATTTAAGTTTAAACTTAATCTAACTTTACTAGAAACTTGTTTAAGGTTTTTAATCCATCTTTAACAATTAAATCAAAATTTTTATGAATCAAATTAAAGGACTGTCCAAAGAGCTCAAAATATGGATTCCATGGTCAAGGTCTTATTTTTATTCCTAAGTTTTATGGAGGCCTCAAAATTAGGGTTTTTTTTTTATCCAAATCTTCAAGTACCAACACCAAATCATATATCCATCAAAATATAGCATAAGAAGACATCTATACAATCAATATCAAAACAAAATAAGCACTATATAGGGGTAAACACATGTAGATCTAGGGTTAAAAATATCAAGAATCAATCCTTTTGTAACAAGAACACATTTTTCAATTAATAGCATCTTATATTAGGCAAAACTCTTAGAAAATAGTTCACCAAACGCTTAGAATAGGATTAACCTGGTTAATGATAAGTGATAAGGTCAGGTGCCTTAATAAGAGTGGTCTTAGAATTGATTAAGGTAGTCAAATCTAAGTACTAAATGGAAAGTAAGAGGAACCCAAAAGAAAAAGGATGGTTAAGCTAATTAGTGATTTATGGTTAGCAAGAGTGTGCTAGTTGCATAGTTTTGAGAATGAGTACTAATGGGATAGCTTAATTCTTAGGCAAGGAGATATGAAAGTTCAGTGAGGGCCAAGATCATGAAAGTCAAGAAAAGGATCAATAGGACAATAGAGTCAGCCTTATCCTTAGAGCATTCACTAAAACATATGTCTCATTGTTTTAAATTTATGTTTTTCAGGTTAAGACGGTAAAGGTTCTCAAGAATAGAGCTTGGAGCTGCTTGTAAGAGGAGATGGTTTAGTAATGTACCTCTTGTTGTATGGAGTTTAATTTATGTTTTTTGTATTTACGTTGTGAAGTTTTGTACAATACTTAAGTTCCAAATGATATGTATTAATTCGGTATTAATAATTTTATATCCATATATGTTTAGTTTCACTGTTCCTCTGATGTTTTTATATTCAAAGTTTTCATGTCTTAGAAATCTAGGGGTAGTAAAATAATATACTGTAGGGTGTTATAGGTGGAACAGTAATTTATTGAGTGTGGTGAGTGGTATTGGGTGTATTTATGATCTAGAACTACTTTTCGTAGAATGTGCATTCGACAATAGACAAAATAATATTATTTTATTTCGAAGCATTAGAATCACTTCAAAATTTTACAAAAGATTAATTGTGATTAATAATTACTAATCATATTAATCTGCATGAAATATTTAATAGTCTACTCACATAAATTAATAGAATATTTTATTGTTTAATTCACAGTACAATCTAAACTTCAATTAAATTAACAGTTGAAATTCACAAAAATTCATAGAAATTCTAATTGATTAATTTTGTATAATTTAATTAATATGTTCACTTACAAAAAATGCAAATTAACTTAATTAATAAATAATAGAAAAGTAGGTGTTACCCATCTAATAAAGTTTCTCCAGGCTTTAGAAAGTATTTCATCTCATTGCCCTATTTAGTAAAATGCTTTTTTTAAAAGAAAAAAGAAGTTGAAATGTTAAAATTTCAGTTGTCCCAAACATGCTCTAAATAGCCTATTATTAATCTGTTTCTTTCTCATCTATGAATTGTTCCCTATAGTTTAGAAGTGAATTGAGTAATGGAATCTAAATACGTATCTACTAGACCCTTTAACGTGTAAAGGCTCTGGGTATACCTGTGACATTGAAGAGAAAAAATGTTTAGATAAAAGTTTAATACTTTGTTATTCATTTAAAACTTAAAATTTACTTATTTAACAAATATTTGAATGATGGAGATGCAAGACATTTTAGTCCTGCCCAATAATTCTAATACATCCTTTTAGTACATGAAGAAATTCATCTAATTACCAATAAGACTAGCCCCCATATGAATCATTAAAAGTTCCTTGATTTTCCTTGCAGCTCCACATAGGCATATAAGTTAATCCATTAAGGGTTGTTGTTGGAACCAAAGACGAAGAAGCGTCTAAACTCTCAATGTTTTAAAGATAACAAGCTTATTAATGATTAATTTTGTGCGTATAGACTAACCCCGTCACAGCTAAGAAGACCATCTAGTAGACGTGTTAAAGACCGTCCAATAGACGTGTTAACGATCGTCTAGTAGACGTGTTAAAGACCGTATAGAAGACTCGCCAAAAGGGTCCTACCAGTTGAACAAACTGAAGGCGATCGTCCGATGAATAAACTCATACAAGCCTCAAAGATCATATATTCAACCGGCTAAGTTTTTAGTTTGAACGTCAATTTGATTTATGCTAAATCTTCCTCGTAACTAACATATTACTACTTCTGTGAACTAATGTTCAAATTGTTTGAAGCATTAAATATCATCAACATCATTTCAGTGCAAAAGCGCAGCAGAATAGATAAAGCAAGTCAACTTATCAAGCTGCAAAGATGAATGAAGAATGTTCAGAAGAACAGACCGCCAGCGCAGTCCTGCACCTTCCTTTTTAGTGCAAGTCTAAAAACTACGATGCCTGACCTTTCTGAAAAGATAGTTTGCACGCTTCTCTTTGCATAACAAGTCAAAATCCTCTACAACAAATCTTTTCCCTGAGGATTATATATATATACATGCACCAACGAAGAAGCATGTAGCGAAGTGAATAGAAAAAGGCGAAGTCTGTGAAAAGAACAAGAACATAAACACTTTTGTAATACTCTGATAGAAGCATCCAGTGGACGATAGCAAAAATCTTGTAAAGATCCTCAAAGTGATCTTGAGCTTAATCTTTCAAATCTTCACTACGTGAGTTGACCTTTCCTTTTAAAACACTTGTTGTGTTGTGAAAGCTTGGAGAGGCTTAGTGTAAAAGAATACTTGGGTTAAGCAATCTAGGGTGATTGTGTTGTAAAGCCTGAAGATGCCGCAAACAATACTTGTAACCTAAGGTTGGTTAGTGGATACCTTCTGGGTGAAGGGACTGGACGTAGCTCAGGTCGAGTGAACCAATATAAAACTTTTTATGTTCTTTTCTCTCTATCCCTACGTTTCAAAACGGTTTTTAGTTTGATCTACTTGTTTTGAAAAAGTTTTTAAACGCACAATTCAACCCCCCTTTCTTGTGCGCTTTTTCTTATTTCAATTGGTATCAAAGCTCGGCCTCTTGGGGTTGAGCATCTAACACTGCAGGGGTAAAAATGATCCTGATCACTCATGGAGAACGAAGGACAAGCCGTTAACAGACCGCCTCTTTTCAA
Organism: Spatholobus suberectus; assembly: GCA_004329165.1. Lineage (NCBI taxonomy): Eukaryota > Viridiplantae > Streptophyta > Magnoliopsida > Fabales > Fabaceae > Spatholobus > Spatholobus suberectus. The sequence goes on along the minus strand of CM014730.1, from coordinate 60,380,111 downwards.
AGGACAGAACTACAATTACCGGAAGCAAAGAATGATAGCATTCTTTGATGCATGTCACATTGACATCTGGGATGTAGTAGAAACTGGCGACTACCTGCTCCTTGACCATGATGGAGTGGAACTCCTAAGAAGTCAATGGATAGAATCTCACAAATAGAGGTATCTTCTAAACTCAAAGGCTAGAAATGCTATAATGTGTGCCTTATCTGAATCTAAATATGAAAAGGTACACAGTCTAAAAAGTGCTAAGAAAATGTGGGACACCCTTACTCTTCTTGCCTACGAGGGCACCTTACAAATAAAGAGGTCCAAATTGAGCTTACTCATAAGACAATATGAACTCTTTACTATGGAAGAAAATGAAACTATCGAACTTATGTTTGGTAGATTTCAAACCATAATAAACAACCTGAAGTCCTTAGGCAAAACTTATGATAATTATGATCACATTGACAAAATCTTGAGAAGTTTGCTAGGCAATGGAGACCGCAAGTTACAGCTTTAAGAGCTTCCAAGGATCTAACAGCACTCTCAATAGAAGAGTTCTGGGAACTCTTAAAGTCCACGAACTGGAGCTGAAGCAAGACGAAGGACAAAAAAAGAAGTCCATCGCTCTAAGCGTCTAGCGTCCATCCAGAGAATCAGTGTCTAAGGCACTAAACGTGGAAGAATCCTCTGAGGAAGAATCTGAGAAGGACGACTCTGATGAGGATAAGATATCCTTCATCTCAAGGAAAATACAAGCTATGTGGAGAAAGAAAAAAGGATCAAGAGCCAAAAACTTCACAAAGAAGTTCAACAAAACTCTAAAAGAAAAAAGTCCTTCAATATGCTATAAATGTAAGAAGCCTGGACATTTCAGAGCTGAATGTCCCAGTCTACAGAAAGACAAAAAAGAGGACATTCTTCAAGAAAAAGGGTCTTATGGCTACTTGGGAAGACATGGACCTATCTTCATCAGATGAAGAAGAAGAAGAAGAAGCTAATTTGTGTCTCATAGCAGGAAACAGCTCTGATAGCTCAGACAATGAGCAAGGCGAAGAGGTAAACTTCAAAAACTTAATCTCTTTACAAGAAGCTTATAATGACTAGCTTGCTAACTCCTCAACTCTTTCAGTAGGATATAGAGAACTGAAAAAGAAATTTTCAAAAATAACAAAAGAATTCAATTTGCTCAACTAAGAGCATAAAAAGGTTTGAAAGAAAATGAGTTTTGAAAACTAAAAATATTTAAGAAGAGACATCTTCTCATGAAGTCTTAGAACTTCAAAAAGAAGTTACTCATCTAAAAGAAAGTTTGTCTAAATTTGTCAGTGGAACTGGAAATCTAGATAAAATCCTATCGTATAGAAGAAGTCCTCGTGACAAATCTGGACTTGGTTATGTTAAAGAAGAAAACTACGAACCTAGTAAAAATATAACCTTTTGTAAAATATGTGGAAAAAATGGGCATGAATCAACACAATGTAGATATCATCCAACAAAGAAGGCGTCCAATGTCTTCAGAACTAACAGAAAAGGACCCAAGTCCATTTGGGTACCTAAGTCTATGATAATACCTGTTGCAGATTTGCTTGACAACCGAAAGAAGACCCCAGTCATGGTACCTAGACAGTGGTTGCTCACGACACATGACAGGAGAAAGGTGTATGTTCCAAAGCCTACAACCCAAGAATGGTGGATGGGTCACCTTTGGAGGAAACCAGAAGGGAAAGATCATAGTATAGGAACAATCGGTAAGCATTTCTTCCCTTCCATTGAAAATGTTTTATATGTTAAAGGTCTCAAACATAATCTACTGAGCATAAGTCAATTATGTGACAGTGGACACAATGTCTCCTTTGACAAAGACAAATGTACTGTCAAGAATCTAGATGGATCCATATTATTCTCTGCTAAAAGGCAAAGCAATCTTTATAAGATTGATCTAGTTGACCTCACAAATCAAAATGTATCCTGTCTAGTATCCATCAAGGAAAATCAATGGACTTGGCACAAGAAGCTTGGACATGCAAGCTTGAGATTAATCTCAAAGCTAAATAAGCATAACGTCGTAAGAGGAGTTCCAAATCTTGCTTACAAGTCTAATGTTCTCTGTGATGCATGTCAAAAAGGGAAACAAGTAAAAAGCTCTTTTAAATCAAAAAATACTGTTTCCACAACTAGACCTCTTGAGCTATTACATATTGACTTGTTCAGTCCAACTAGAACAGCCTCCCTGAGCAGAAAATGATATGGACTAGTCATAGTGGACAACTACTTTAGATGGACATGGGTTATGTTCTTAAAACACAAGGATGAGGCTTATAAATTTTTTTCTACTTTTTTGCAAAAGGATACAAAATGAAAAAGGTGTTTGTATAGCTTCACTAAGAAGTGATCGTGGAAAGGAGTTTGAAAATGAAAGTTTTCAAGGGTTCTATGAGGAGAACAGAATTCTCCACAACTTCTCTGTACCACGAACACCACAACAAAATGGTGTGGTAAAGAGAAAGAACAAGTCACTGCAAGAAATGGCTAGAACCATGCTAAAGGATAACTCAACTCCTAAGCACTTCTGGGCTGAAGTTGTAAACACTGCATATTATTTACAAAATAGAATTATATAAGACCTTTTCTGAAAAAGACTCCCTATGAATTGTGGAAAGGATGAAAACCCAACATATCATATCTTCATCCCTTTGGATGTTAATGTTTCATTCTAAACACTAAGGACAACCTTGGTAAGTTTGATTTAAAGTGTGATGATGGAATACTGTTAGGCTATTTTGAAACATTCAAGGCTGATAGAGTTTACAACTCTAGAACCTTAGCAGTTGAAGAAGCCATCCATGTTAAGTTCAATGACAAAAGCCTGATAATGAAATATCAGAGCTAGACGATTCATTTGCAGATATGAAGCTGGACGATGCCAGACCTTCAACGTCCAGAGATCAGATGGACGATCCAAAAGCAGAAGAAAAAGAACCAACTAGACGCTCTTGGCAAATGAAGACCTATCATCCAGATAATCAAACTTTTGGAAGCGTTTAAGATCATGTTAGGACAAGATCGACCTTCAAGGAGCAAGCTCAAACTGCTTTGATTTCTCAACTAGAACCAAAGACAATAGACGAAGCTCTCCTAGACGATGGTTGGATTAGCGCCATGAAGGACGAACTTAGTCAATTCGAGAAGAATGATGTCTAGATGCTAGTTCCTGCACCCAAGGACAAGTCTATCATTGGAACAAAGTGGGTATTCCACAACAAGCTTGATGAAGCTGGCAATGTGGTAAGAAATAAAGCAAGACTTGCAGCTCAAGGCTACTCTCAACAAGAAGGTATAGACTTTACCGAAACTTTTGCACCAGTAGCTAGATTAGAAGCCATTCGCATCTTACTTTCATTTGCTGCTCATAGTAATATGAAGCTCTATCAAATGGATGTAAAAAGTGCATTCTTAAATGGCATAATAAACGAGGAAGTCTATGTGAAACAGCCTCCTGGTTTTGAGTGTGATACTTTCCCAAACATGTTTTCAAACTTAAAAAAGCTTTGTATGGACTTAAACAAGCCCCAAGAGCTTGGTATGAAAAACTAAGTTCTTTTCTTTTAGAAAATGGTTTCTCTAGAGGAAAAGTAGATACCACTCTCTTTCGTAAAGACGTCAAATCACATTTTATTATTGCACAAATATATGTAGACGACATTATATTTGGTGCTACTAATGACGTTTTATGCAAGGAATTTTCTAAAATTATGACAGCAGAATTCGAGATGAGTATGATGGGAGAACTAAAATTCTTCTTGGGATTGCAAGTAAAGCAGACTAGAAATGGCATATTCACACATCAGACAAAGTATGTCAACGAACTTCTCAACAAGTATAAGATGGACGATGCAAAAGAAATGAGTACACCCATGCATCCATCATCAATACTTAGCCTGGACGACACTTCTAGAAGGGTATATCAATCTACATACCGAGGTATGATTGGATCCCTTTTATATCTCACAGCGTCTAGACCTAACATTATGTTCAGTGTATGTCTATGTGCTCGCTTTCAGTCTGATCCTAGAGAAACTCATCTAACAGCAGTTAAGAGAATCTTTAGATACTTAAAAAGAACCACTAATCTTGGTTTATGTTTTAAGTCAAACAAAGAATACAGATTAGTTGGTTTTTGCGATGCTGACTATGTGAGAGATAAAGTAGAACGCAAAAGCACTAGCGAAGGATGTCACCTCATTGGTGGGAATCTAGTCTCCTGGACGAGCAAAAGACAAGGGACGATTGCCCTGTCCACAGCGGAAGCAGAGTATGTCTCAGCTGCGTCTTGTTGCTCACAACTCTTATGGATCAAGCATCAGTTAGAAGACTATAGTATCTACGAGAATAACATTCCTATCTTCTGTGATAACACTGCTACTATAAATCTGTCAAAAAATCCTATCCTGCATTCTAGGGCAAAGCACATTGAAATAAAACATCATTTTATAAGAGATTATGTTCAGAAGGGAATTATCAATATTCAGTTTATTAACACTAAAAATCAATTGGCAGATATATTTACAAAACCCCTTCCTGAAGATAAACTCATCCATATTCGATATCTTCAAAGTATAAGTGAATAGTTTATTCAACATGCCTTGATCGTCAAAGGTTTTGTAGCATCCAATGTGTTCATAGTGTCCAATACTTCATCGTCCACTTGCATTTTTTTTCGCATTCCATAACGGCCTTCATTTGTGTGTGCATCCTTATTCGTACTTAATCATGTTTTCTCTGAAAATGATTTGAAATAAATGCTTTCTTTTTTGGTCTGAGTCACTCATATGCCGTATAACCAACCTCGAGAAATGTAAGCGCCTGACTCAGCATTTATTACACATCACCTCTCTCTTCAAAAGTAAAAGAACAGCCAAAAGCAAAACTCTTCGGTTTCTTCATATACACTCAAACCTAAACCAAATACTTACCTCTTCTTAAATCCACCTGAACTCCCTCAACTTCTCAAACCCTAACCTTCCTTCAAGCTCTCAGATATAGCAACTGAAAAGGCTGGTCCTGTTGCAAAGGTCGTGGTTCGTGTGGAGAGCCTAGACAAGGCTGTTGTTCTCATCGAAAGCCGCTTCGATATCCAAGCTCTCAACGACATGGGGTGAATGTAAAGGATAACTTGCTTAGATGTGGAATTCTCAACTACTTCCACCTAAATGAAATCATATACCCAGAATTCATCCGACAGTTCTGGAACTCGACCGTTTTCTCAAAGACAGACATCGCTGGAACCGTTTGGAAGTTAAGGTCACACGAGACCTAGGCTCTGTCGCCCAAGCCATTAGTTGTGAGCGGGCTGGGTCCTGCATCAAAAACGGCTGGGAAGACGGTTTTGGAAGACATGACACAGTTGATGCTGCACTAATGGGTCCCGAAGGACAAGGCCTAGTCGAGTACAGCAAACTGACAAAAGAAAGGAAGATATTCCAGCAGTTTCTGAACAAGGGAATTCTTCACAAGGCTGGATCTAAGGACAGCATTACCTTCCTGCATCGGTTCGCGTTGTTCCACATGATCACTGGTCAACAATTCAACTTGCCGCACCTCATCCTGAGCAACATCTTTAGGACTATGAGAGGACACGGAGAGTGCGACCAGATCACCTATGCCGCTATTCTTAACAGAATCTTCTGGCAACAACAAGTATTTCATGCTTTCTTTGCTCTTTCTCTTAGAGATCAAAACTAGATTCAGATTCTGGGTGGTGGCCATAGATTCACACAACTGCCATTTGGACGCAACAATGTTGCACAGATGAAGGCTGGGTTCGTGCTGAAGCCTTTGGAGACCACGTCCAAACTCGTGGATGTCAAAGAAAAAGCTGTTGAGATGGCACCTCTACAAACAGTAGCACCAATTGTCCAGCATGCTACACCTATGGATGACGAGGTACTATTTAAGAATCCAATTGCTGCCAGATCACCCACTAGAAGGAGGTCGTCCAAGGCGCAAGCGACTAAAGCTACAAGGTCCAAGACCCAACGACCTTCAGCTTTGCCTGCTCCCCTTGTAGCTACTCCTATTATTGCATCTGCTCTTTCTCTTGCACCAACTATAATCCCTACTAAGAGACGGTTGATCGTCGCCTCTGATGACGAAGACGATGAGCCAATTGGTAAGCTTGTCAAGAAGCAGAAAGCTACCATGATTGTTGTTCCTGCTCAACCACAATCCCAACTATCTACCTCACCCAAACGACCAACAGACACACTGTTAGGGGAAGCACAGTCTAAGAAACGTAAGCTTTCCTCTCCTACTGCTGCTGATGAACCTGAAAATGATTTTATTGAATCTATCCTCATTGAACCATATGAACCTCTTACCCAACCACAAACTGAAACACAAGCCACACCTAAACCAGAAATGTTGCTGCCTGGTGATGAAGGTTATACCTGCACCATTCCTACCCTCGGTATCTCAAAATCTTATCTTTGCATTAAACCTCCTAAATCACCTCCCTCCTCAACCATCATCCCTTTCCCTACCTTTTCCTCAGAAACCTTGGCGTAAGCCAAATAGAAATGGCCTCTACTTTTTGTTGAAGGAAATTCTCAAAACTTCCTGGATGACAATGCCATCATTCTGCGTCCAGAGCTCCCCGAACCAGACTTCAGTTTTGACTACTCTCCGAATCGTCATGGAGAAGTACATGGACGACTATGTCCATCAGTCATTAAAAGAATACCTAGCACTACCTCCTGAAGCCATTGAACACTTACCGCTTAAGCGGTTTATCAGACGAAGGTATCCTAAAGTTGTACGAGCTTGGCGCATAAATGCTCATCCTCTTGGAGTACTTCAACACAGAGTACCTCTAGTTGAAGACACTGAGAAAGCTCTACAATAAAAAAGACCAGAGGACGAGCGAATCATTCATCTACGACCTGCAGATTTGAAGTTTCGGCCTATAGATCAGGAAGAAGATGGATTCTTTCCATCTGCCGTTGAGCATATGTTCTGCAACACTCTCAAAGGTTCAGCATTCTTGAAGTATCAGCTGTTCATTCCTCCATCCCAACATATCCGACCTTCCACATCCAACAGACCATGTCTGTCCAAGACTGCCAATCATAGATGAAAACCGCAAGAAGAAGAAAATTCTGACCAAGGCACCATCTTTACCTTTACCGTCCCAAGCTGTGTTTCAACAACATCCAACCCATTCCCGTGAATGGTTTTTAGCTCAACATCTTCATACAGATATGGATGAGACCAATGCTGAACGCTTCTGGCATCAGCATATGTTCCTATGCGAACAAGAAACGTCTAGCAATGGCGTTTCAACAGACGACAAGGCCGATATCCCAACTGCAACGAACTGTGAATTTACGCAACGTCCAGCTCGTGTCTTTCACTTTTCAGACACTTCAGCTGCCTTTGTCCGTCCACCAGATGAGCATCCACTCCTTGGTATAGAAACTTCTATCTTATACACTTTGATTGTTGCCTTTACTCACATCAACAACTTCCAACCGCCCTACCCTTGAACCCCTCCTCGTCCTTACCAACTTGCTATGCCAAACCTAATGTTTCTGGAAGCACCTCCTCCCCCCTCTAAAGCTCTTCCACCTTCTCAACCATCATCACCTACACCTCCACCACCGCCCACTTCTGGCTCCTAAACCTCCACCAACCTCCCCATCTCTACTTCCATCCCTTCATCCATCCCCTCTGTTGACCCCGCCGTTCAACAATATGTTGCCACCCAACTTCAACCTATTTTCACTCTTCTTCACCAAATTCTCCAGAACTAACAAGCCCTTCTCCATCCTTCTCAACCTTCTCCTCCTCCACTGCCGCCACAGTGACTGTGATGACGACTCCCTTTTTCCTATTGTCTTTTTTTTGCTAATGACAAAGAGGGAGATAGCATTATGTTTTATGTTTTTGTTTTTCCTTTTTGCCTTTGTTGCATTTTTTTGCATATGTTCTTGTCAAATTTATGCTCTGAACAACTAAATAAAATATATAGTTGATCTGCTTTACTTCGAGTATTGCTCTGCTTATATTAAATCCTATATCTATTATATATAATATGCTTAATACTTGGTATGCTATTTGATATGGATTCAAGCTGATATCCTATGTCTCAAGTATACAAAACTTAGTATATCCGACTCAAGGGGAGCATAGTAAGTCTTTCGAAAACTCCTTTATGCGTTTCTTTATTTTCTAGCAAAAACTTAAAAATTAATAAGGTTTGTCATCATCAAAAAAGGGGAGATTGTTGGAACCAAAGATGTAGAAGCGTCTAAACTCTCAATGTTTTGAAGATAACAAGCTTATTAATGATTAATTTTGTGTGTATAGACTAACCCCGTCACAGCTAAGAAGACCGTCCAGTAGACGTGTTAAAGACCATCTAGTAAACGTGTTAAAGACCGTCCAATAGACGTGTTAACGACCGTCTAGTAGACGTGTTACAGACCGTCCAACAGATGTGTTAACGACCATCCAGTATACGTGTTAAAGACTGTCTAGAAAACTCGCCAAAGAGGACCTACCAGTTGAACAAACTAAAGGCGACCGTCCGATGAATAAACTCATACAAGCCTCCAAGATCATATATTCAAACGGCTGAGTTTTTAGTTTGAACATCAATTTGATTTATGCTAAATCTTCCTCATAATTGACATATTACTACTTCTATGAACTAACGTTCAAATTTGTTTGAAGCATTAAATAACATCAACATCATTTCAGTGCAAAAGCGCAGCAGAATAAATAAAGTAAGTCAACTTATCAAGTTACCAAGACAAATGAAGAATGTTTAGAAGAACAAACCACCAGCACAGTCTTGCACCTTCCTTTTTAGTGCAAGTCTAAAAACTGTCATGCCTGACCTTTTTGAAAAGATAGTTTGCACGCTTCTCTTTGCATAACGAGTCAAAATCCTCTACAACGGATCTTTTTCCTGAAGACTATATATATATACATGCACCAACGAAGAAGCATGTAGCGAAGTGAATAGAAAAAGGCGAAGTCTGTGAAAAAGAACAAGAACATAAACACTTTTGTAATACTCTGATAGAAGCGTCTAGTGGACAATAGCAAAAATCTTGTAAAGATCCTCAAAGTGATCTTAAGCTTAATCTTTCAAATCCTCACTACGTGAGTTGACCTTTCCTTTTAAAACACTTGTTGTGTTGTGAAAGCTTGGAGAGGCTTAGTGTAAAAGAATACTTGGGTTAAGCAATCTAGGGTGATTGTGTTGTAAAGCCTGAAGAGGCCGCGAACAATACTTGTAACCTAAGGTTGGTTAATGGATACCTTTTGGGTGAAGGGACTGGACGTAGCTCAAGTTGAGTGAACCAGTATAAAACTTTCTGTGTTCTCTTCTCTCTATCCCTACATTTGAAAACGTTTTTCAGTTTGATCTACTTGTTTTGAAAAGTTTTTAAATGCACAATTCAACCCCCCCCCCCTTTCTTATGCACTTTTTCTTATTTCAGTTGTGACATCACTACGATGGCCTTGGAGCAAATTTATTAGAAATAATAATTTATTAAATAAATAAACAATATTAATAAATATATCTAGAGTTTTAAATATTAAATATATAATATGAAAAAAATCGCAAGATATGATTTTTCATATTAGAGTTTCTTGGACATGACGAGCAAAGGGTAGATTTTCATGTCCAATTTTACCCCTTATGCTTTGAGAAACTCACTACTACAAGAAAAATAAAAAATCGTGACACTTTGTTAAAGGAAGTTGATTACAAACTGCCATCACTTAACTTTTGCTATTGTTCTTACAGTAGTTTTTAACAACCATTTTTTTCCTTAAATTGTGCCTTTGCCTTGGTCTATTTCACTACTCGCACCGCTTATCACTTTCACTAGCACGCCCAAATCTCTGCTTTCCTAAAATGATGTTCATAGCTACAAAATTCTAAACCCTTTTTCTCCCTCCATGAGTACAGAATTGTAGATAGGTGCAAAGCCTGGTTTGGGGATTTAGTCCATAGGTAGCCCAATGGAGCAACACCCTAGTTTAAAGAATGGGTGTGGGATCGTGGTTCAAAGACTAACAATGGCTAGGTCAAGTAATAAACAATGGTTATAGTTTGAGGTAGGTGCATCTTTGGATCAATGCTTGTACTTCCTGGCTTAGGGTTTTGGTGTGTGTGGAATATGGTCCAAGAAGAAGGTTGGGTGGTGCAGAGATGATGACATTGCTGGCTTGTGTCCTAATGGTGGGGATCAACATGTCCATCATCATTTACCTTTCTATTTTAAAGCCTTTTCCTCTAAGATGTATGCAACTCTCTCTCTCTCCCTCTCTCTCTCTCTCTCTCTCTCTCTCTTTGTGTCTCTTTTTCCCCCTTTTTCTCTATTCTTAAATTTTACTTACAATATGTCATTTTCCCTTGCTAAATGACGAGTTTATCTTACAATCCTTGCTCAATCTAGAGTATTAGGGATTGCAACTTGTTATTAAGATTGTTCTATCCTCACGAAATAATAGGGATTGTGACTGCTTCGTAACATCTATAAGTTCATTTTCTTCTACTTTTCCATTTTAATAGTTTCACTCTAATGCTACATTTGATACATTGCATCCTTAGTAACAATGCTTTTAATCATTAACTTAACATGGACATCATAACAACCATTTGTGTTGTTATTTGCACTTGTATCTTTTATTTTATCTACTCTTACAATCATTCCTACATCTATTGTTGCACCTCTTATTTGAATCAAGACATGGCCTATATCATTTCTTCCTCCATCTTCACCATTCCTAAGTCATGGCACGTAGGCATACTAAAGTACTATCAAACGGCTACTCCTCGTCTAACTACTAAAATATAGCCAATATGCTTTAGTTTCCCTATAGTAGTAGACAATATATCAATCTATCCAAATAGAGAGAATCCTAATAAAATTACAAGTAATAATCATAATTAGCATTTACATTGCAAAAGACATAATAATTTTTTTATTAGTCCTAAACTACTTATAGTTCTCTTGGCAACAAAACAACTCTCATCAGTTATGTAGCCCATAGATTTTCTTTGGCATGCCTTCTTCCATTTATCATACCAAGTAGGATGTGATGGAAGAAAAATAACAACAAACGAGTCAAATTGAGCAACTTCCTATGGTTGGTTCCATATTTTTTAAATTATTTCTTCTTTAAAGCAATTCATAACCTCCAATAGACAATCTATATAGTAAAATTTTCTTACTTAAATTTTTTTTTTTCTTATTTGTCCTGTTAAAAATAAATCAATAAAATAAAAAATATGAATCAATTCATGTATTAGTAAAATCAATAAACAATAAAATCAACTAACCAAAAATGTAAGGTCTTCCAAACCCTAGATAAAAGAATGTCAAGTATCCTCATCAATAAAAGGATACTTCTTGTAGGGTTTAACATCCTTCATGTCACCAAAGATGTATCTACTAGTGAGATAAGTCTTGGTGGCCTTCAAATGCTCCCTTTATATACTAGATCAACTTTCTTCTCAACATTTCAAAATTTGGAACATTGTAAATGAGCAACAATACCTATATACAATGAAGTTAATAAAGACAATAATTATAACTATAGATACAATATATAGTGACAAAATTTGATAATCTGCCAAACCTCCTTCGCATACTCTTTTACGTCATCTAAATTAGTCTTTAGAATGCTCGACTTACTTCATCTCAGAGGAGTGACAAAACTTTTAAACTTTATCCTATTTCGCCTTCATGGTATTCTAGGTAAATCAAATTCAATAAAGATCCTCTCCTCACGACTACCACGACTAAGGATCAACTCCTATAACTGTATGTCACATCTAAGTTTCTTGCAGCTAGACTAGTTATCTAACACAGAATTGGAATGATAATGATTCTGCATGTGTCTATTAAGATTAAAAAAAAAATTGTTCATATCCAATTATCAACCAATATCATGTACTATTAAGCACCTAAAGCAACTGATTATGAACCAAGAATTCCCAAAATGCAACCAATTTGTTCACAACCAAACAACTAACACATATTGGTTCAAATAACTTTTTTAGGTTTCTTTCCTCTCTCACCACTCTAAAAGACACAACCCAAAATGTACCACAATGTAGAGACATGTTTCATAGACGCAACCCATGATGTTTCAATGGTGAGAACGAATTAAAGAAAGAACAACAAGAATGAAAGCAACAATGCAAAGTGAAAGAAAATTGATAGCCACAAAGCAAACATGGAAAGCATAACATAGTGCAGTAATGATGAGAGAAAGAAAAACAACAAAACAAAACAAAAAACACAAAACAAGAATGGCAAGCAACGAAGAACATAGTGCAACAATGATAAAAGTAAAAAGAATAACAAAGCAACAAAACAACAACAGTGACGACAGAGAAAAAGCCAACACAATTATACATAATGAGAGTAGCAAGGGAAAAAGAGAACAAGAATGGCAAGAACAATAGCAACAAAAGGCGTGAGAATGAGAGCAACAAAGGGCAGGAGAACAAAATTAGTACGAAATCCAAAGAGCTGCAAGGGTTTTGAAGGAACATGGAGGGGTTCAAAAAGAGTTTCTAGATTGATTATGTTGTAAATGATCTAGAAAATCACTTTTTAGTAGGGGTGGCAAAGCGGGCCAACCCGCCCCGACCTGCCATCAACCTGCCAAAAGCGGGCGGGGCGAGTTGAACCCTCCCTGCCTAGTAGTGGGTTGGCGGGTTGGCCTGCCAAAGAATAATGAGTGGGTTAGTGGGTTGTACAAAAGGCAGGTTGGCAGGTCAATCCGCTAAAAATAGGTTGGCGAGTTGAAAAATGTGTGTTGGCAGGTTAACCCACCCCACTTTTTTTTTGTAAAAAAACTCAATTTAATTTATTTATTTATTTGTTATCATCTAATTGAATTGGATTAAATAATTTTTATTTTAATACACGTTATATCACTTTGAATCTTTGATTGTTTGACTTATAATTTTATTATTATTTTATTATACATTAAATATATGAAAGAGAAATTATAATTTTTCATTCACAAGTTATAAAAATAATTTACTTGAAAATAAATAACACATCTCATTCAAAAGTATGAGGGATTATATTTTTTAGAGTAGCATTGAATTGTATTTAATTATAAGTAGAACTAACCCTAAAAGCATGTGTTATTGTTGTCATTATATTTTTTAGGATAACATTGCGAATGTGGAATAGTGTGTATAGAGAATCTTTTACTTTTTCTTTTTTTTAATTAATGTCTGTGGTACAATAACTAAGGAAGGAGAAAATTAAAAAAAAAAATGGCGGGCCGCAAGTTAACCCACCTAACCCGTGGGATGGTTTGCCGGGTTGGCGGGTTGGGCGGGGCGGGTTAAGGCGAGTTGGCGGGTTTTACTGGCTTACTCGCCCCGCCAAAAATGGCGGGTCGACCCAGCGGGTTGAACTCGCTTTGCCACCCCTACTTTTTAGATCAACTCACTTTCTAGATTAGGTTCTAAAGAATAGATCCACAAAACACTTTCTCAATCATTTTTATTAAGAACCAATCTAAAAAGTGTTCTCTATATTGGTTCTTCAACAAAAAATTTAAAATCTTTATCCTAATAATACAAAAATGTTACCATCTTTCATAATAAATCAATTATCTTTGAATTGATGTGAATTGTCAATGTAAAAAGCATTTTTTGTACTAGCTATTAAGGTAGCCCATTAACTTCCCTTAATTACCTATTAAGTCATTGTGGTCATTTTTTTACACTATACCTTATCAATTGCCCAATACACCTATTAAATAGGTATCAAGAAGCATATTGAGGGGTAAATTTGACACCCTTTCCATAAAGCTAATTATTAAATAAATTTTACGAAAATATTATATACCTTTCGTTTGAAAAATAAAATAGTAAATTTAAAATCTTTCCCTTCACACGATAAAGGACATCACATGCATTACTTGCATCAACTTAAACTCCATAAAATACCTTACTAATTAATAAAAAGATATTGGCCCACAATTGGCCTTACAACTTGGTTCATGCTTAGTGCCAACTTTCTAGCGCTTAGCCTCACCACACTCAGCGTCAAGGTTCTGGCGCTTAGCGCCAAACCTCCAGAGGACCAAGAATTGTCCCCTGTCTCTCCCACGTTTAACGCCATTTGGCTCTTAGCACCGCCACACTCACTACCAAATTTCTGGCACTTAGCGCCAAACCTTTAGAGGACTCTCTATCTCTCCCACGCTTAGCACCAAAATTCTAGCGCTTAGCACCAACTGCAAATTCTATAGATTGTGAGGGTTCACATAACGTGCAACCCACGATTTTCCTTGGCTTTTAAGCACTCCAAAATAAATTAATTAATTCCTAATCACTCCTATTACCTTTCTTATTGATCGATCTATCGTATAACTCTTCACTTACTCAAAATTCCCTCAAAATCCATTAAATTCCTAATTTAGGCACAAAGGAAAAAGGAAGAACAGTCATGACAATCCAGCACACAATTAACATGAAATTGCTATGAAACGCATCTATAATTGGGGAAAATCGCATTGTCGTTTATACACAATCATACAATTCACAAACAATTGAGGTCTAAGGCTAACCCCTCTACCCACGACCAAAGTCATACCCATGAGTGAGATAACTCATTCCCTCCTTACGTTGAAAAAGATGACCTCCTGCAAAGGGATGCGAACAGTGTAGCGGCATCTTCCTACGGCTCCTCACTCCTTAACTGTAGCTATTCCACTAGCACGATATCTCCCAAGAGGCACAAGAGAGAATAAGGAAAAGGGTTAGGTTTTCAAGAAACCTAAGGTACTCTTAAAGCTAACTTTGGGCTTATGAAAACTAAGCCCAATATAAGGGTCTTAAAACTTTTAAGGACACTTCAATTACAAAACCCCAATTTAAACGCCTAATATCTCTTTTTTCTAAAATATCATTTTATTAAAAACAAAGCAAAACAAAAAATAGTAATAATACTAATAATAATACATATTAATTAAAAGGAAAACATTGAAGTGTTATAATAACCAATTCAACAATATTAGTCTGTTTTAGTGAGAACATTTGGTGCCCATTGTGGGGTCACAGTAAAACATTTCTTGACCCTAAACATATCTCCAAATTTGTCTTTCATTTGTCCACAACTGTTAGGGATGGCAAAAATGTGCTTAGCCTATTGCACCATCCTTTTTAACTCACTCTTTAGTGGGCAGGCTATGTGTATTCAACCCTAAACCTGTTTGGCCTTTCCTTATTTTTGCTCGCAAAAAAATGAGACTTGCATTGGGCGAGAAGGACCAACCCACCTACTCTCTTTTTTAGAAAAGAAAGTAGGCAAAAAGCAATCAAAAAAAATTAGTGTATGGTTTCCATGTGAAAGTTGTGTTTAGGACCAATGTTTTAAGTTAGGAGATGATCAATCAATATATATATATATATATATAGGGAACGTTTCAAATGATAAACTTTTACAATGAGAAAATGAGAACTTTTAATGATAACCCTTGGATCATAATTAAAAAAATTGTGGCTGAGATTAAAACCCAAATAATTACCTTTTATGAGACCATATTATCACTGCCTCCACCACCACTGCCACCAACGTCGCCGCCACCGCCATCGCCGTCGGGCGATGGTGGCAGTGGCAGGACGATGGTGGCGGTGGTGGTTGAGGCAATGATGGTGATGGTAATGGCAATAGTAGTGATGATGGTGGCAGCGGTGACAACAGTGGTGGTGGTGGCGACTGCGAGGGCAGTAACAACATTAGTGGTGGTGTTGGCAGCGGCAATGGTGGTGGCGAGGATAGTGGTGGTAGTGACGGTGGTGGCGATGACGGTGGCGGTAGTGGTGGCGATGACGGTGGTGGCAATGGTGGCGGTGACAGTAGTGGTAACAATGATGGTGGTAGTGATAGCAGTTGTGGAGATAGAGACAATGGTAGTTTCATAAGAGGTATTTAATTAAGTTTCAATCTTAGTCATTCATTATTTTTAATTATAATCCAATGACTACTATTAATTGTTCTCATTTCTCATTTTAAAAAAAATTCTCATTTGAAACGTCTCTTATATATATATATATATATATATATATAACTTCCACTCACCCCTCACGTGACAATTTTCTTCCCCAAAAATTTACTGCGCTTCTTTGTCTACCTTCTCTGCTCTGCTCACGAAACCCAATCCACGTCCACCATGTCATCAGAACTCACGAAACCAATTTTGGATTATGCTAGGTGCCCATAATCCAAAGTCTCTACTGCATAAAAAAAATATCAATCTTGCCTCCTTTTGCATGAAAAAATATTGGGAAATTAGCAAATTAACCATTGCAACCTAGTATTGCGAAAGAAAAATACACTGTTGACGTACACATCAAATAATCAAAATAGCCATGGGTGTTTGATCAGAGGGACAAATACTTAGAGTTTGGACTTTGCCATTATTAAAAGTAGTAGAAGAAAATCATAAAGGGGTATTGTGTTTCTTTTGAAAAGAAAATTGCTGAAAATTCAGTGATATTACAATGAATGCATCTGCGGTGCAAAGGATGGAACGAGGAAGAAAGGGACCAATGACTGGGTGGTTGTATTCGTTTTTGGATTTCTTACTGCTAGATTGGTGGCTGTGTTTTGACAGAGAAGATGGACAACAATTGATTTTCATAAGTAGAGCGGAGAAGGTAGACAAACAAGCACATTAAATCTTTTGGGAAAAATATTGTCACGTCAAGGGTGACTTGAAATTAAATTGGGCCGTTAGATTAAGATAAAATGGAGGGTAAGGATTAGGAGTAACTTCATCCCTCTTTATATATATATATTTGTTACTAGTATTATGAACTTCTCTGCTTTATTTTCATGTTCTGTCAAAAATGTTTTAATTTATTTGTAACCCAAATCAGGTTTGCTTGCTTTAACATTTGCTTTTTAATATTCTCTCTATTATTAGCTGAAATTTTTTGGAAATCACAAATTTTGGTGGGTCACACTTTTAAACCAGGAGATAAATTTATTAAATGAGAGGTGGACCCACTAAAATTTGTGATTTTTAATAAATTCTAGCCAATAATAGAGAGAGTGACACTAGCATTCCTCAAATTTTGGTTTACAATAATTACGAATGAAAGGATTATGTTTATTAATCTTTCTTTTACCTTTCTTTTATCACTTAAAGTAAAAGACATTGGAAAATTCTTCTCTCCCAAATAGTTGGCCAAAACTAAAAAATTCCACTCAAAATTAGGGATATTACTATAATTTGATCTTTAGGTGGAAAGTTACGAAAATTAAATTTCGAAGTAAGCAGAAAAATTAGCATTTAATAATTAAAAGTAGGTAATTCAAATTTAAAATATTGAAATCAAACTAAATTAAGGATTTAATTAAATGGAAACAAATTGATATTAAATGGAAACAAATATAAAAGATATGTTGGAGAATTTTTTGTGATTTTCATAAGAGTTACCTTTAATATAAAATTCATACTTCTATCATTATAAAAATCTAGATAAGACCCAAAAAAATTAGATATTTACAAAATAAATAGGGAATTACAATATATCAATGTATAATCAAATATATTTACGTGGGGCATAACTTTTTAAAAGATATCAATGTGAAATTGACCACTAAATAAAGATATTTACAAAATTATATTTACGTGGTGCACAAAAATTAAAAAAAATATATATAGTTAAAATATCATTATATATTGTTTAAAAGATGTACTTTATTTTTGATTTTTTTTATCAGAATATTAAATAAAATACTTATTACTTTTTTTTATTAGAAAATTGGATTAGATAAGATACTAGAAATATTAGATTAGATAAAATATTAGTAACATTTTAGTAATATGTTTAAAAAAATGATAATTCACAATTTTAGTTACTTCTTTTATTATATGAAAATGTTAGATGAAATTTTTGATATTTTTTATCAAAACATTAAATAAAATATTTTATTACTTTTTTATCTGAATATTAAATTAAATAAGATATTAGTAATATTAGATTACATAAAATATTAGTACTACTAGATTAGATTAGATAAATATTAGTAACATTTTAGTAATATCTTTTTATATTTTCTTATCTTCTTCTTACTTATCTTTTTGTATTTCATATATTTTATTAGTTAAAGTAATCTTTCTTTTATTAATTACTTAATAAAATTAATATTTTGTTAAATAATTATGGATGATTGGAATTTTATATTTTATTTTATATTTTCTTATCTTCTTCTTATATATCTTTTTATATTTTATATATTTTATTAGTTAAAATAATCTTTCTTTTATTAATTACTTAAAAAAATTATTTTTTTTAAATAATCTTTCTTTTACGTGCATCAAAATATTAAATAAAATATTTTATTAGTTTTTTTATCAGAATATTAGAATACTTTTTTCTTATCTTCTTCTTACATATCTTTTTACATTTTATATATTTTATTAGTTAAAGTAATCTTTATTTTATTAATTACTTAAAAAAATTAATATTTTATTAAATTAATGTGGGTGATCAAAATTTTATATTTTCTTTTTATATTTTCTTACTGCTTCTTACGTATCTTTTTATATTTTATATATTTTACTAATTAAAGTAATCTTTCTTTTATTAATTACCTAAACAAATTAATATTTTGTTAAAATAATCCTTCTTTATGTGCATCAAAATATTAAATAAAATATTTTATTTCTTTTTTTATTAGAATATTAGATTAGATAAGATATTAGAAATATTAGATTAGATAAAATATTAGTAATATTAAATTAGATAAAATATTAGTAACATTTTATTAATATGTTTTTATCTTTTATACTTATGAATATGGTAACATTTAACAGATTCATAATTATAGTTGCTATTAATTTTTTTATTGTATTGTTTTTTATTTTTTGTAATTTCCTTCTGGTGTCTTTTTCCAAATATTGTGACATCTAATGATACATTTTTATTTTTATTTGTTTATTTTCCTTATGATATTAGTTTATACTTATTTTGTTTTAAATTTTTCATATTTATATTTTTTAAATTAATACAAATTATTTTAACTCTATCCATATTTTACCCGTGATCACATAGGTACAAGCACTAGTGTGTATGTGTGCATATATATATATATATATGATCTTTTGTTACTAGTATTGTGAACTTCCCTGCTTTATTTTCATGTTTTGTCAAAAATGTTTTAATTTATATGTAGCCCAAATCCTTGTTGATTTGTATGGTGGGTCCGTAATGAGAATATGGTAAATAAAGTTGAGTCATTAATTTGTATAGTTACATTGCTGAGTTCATTTTTCATGCCTTGTATCAAGTATACATAATAATAATGAAAATATACATTATCAAAATTGTACCTCAATTCTCACAAATTCATCAGAAAAGAATATGACTTCAAAAAAAAATTATTATTTAGACAAAATAATTTATTTTCAAACATGATATTGTGCTACACTTTCCTGGTTTGATTAATGATTTTTGGCGTAACTTTGGTTGAGATCACTATACAAGTCTTGTGTTTAAATATTACAGTTTTAATATTAATGAAGGCAATAAGATCAAGGCATCAACTATATAAAGTGTTTATTTAATTCAATTTATTTTAAAAAAATAATTGTTTTTATGCTACTTAAGTTTACAACAAATTAAGGACAAAGGTAATATGAGTATTCATATTATTTAAAAATAAATTTAAAACATAATTTTGTTAGTATCGATACCTTAGAAAAAAGGAGTTGAAAATAACGTATCAACGTATAACATATTAATGTATTAACAATAAATTATTGTAGTCATATTAACCTGTGGCGTATTACTGTTGTTTACCAACCCTGACGTGATTTTTGGCTTAGCCAAATTATAGTTAGTGTAAATTATAATATCATTTTAGTCCATTTTTTTTACTTGTTATATGCTTTGGACAATGCTTTTTGATTTCCTTTAGAAATACTTTTTATTGTGATTATATGTGTAGCATGATCAGCATGACCATAATTAACTGATCCTTCGAAAAAAAGACCATAATTAACTTCGAGTAATAAATCTTTATAACCTATAAGAAATTTACTATTTTTTTTTTTGTTACAAAAGATAAGATAAAGAAGCAAAAACAAACAAACTACTTCCTACGGGCCTATATGAGATGGTTGCAAGGTTTTGGGTTTTGATTTTCAAATGAAATTTTCAAAACAAAACATGTTTGGTTGAAATAAAACTGAAAAAAAAATTAACTCAATCTTAACACACTTTTACATTCATTTTTAAAATCAAGAAAAGAATATTAGTAATTTTTTTTTTTAGTTTTAAAAAAAAATATACTTTCACTACATTTGACAATGGCATTCCTGGCTGTTGACTGTTGTCACCATCACCATTATCATCGGCACCGCTACCACCACTACTGCCACTACCAGAATTGTCACTACCACTACTACTGTTTTGCACCATCGCCATCATTGGCACAACCACCACTACCACATTATCATCGTCATTGTCACCACCATACAAACACACATTCAAACTAATTTTAACATGATAGAAAACTTTCAAAGTAAGTGTATTTTGAAACCAACAAAAAAAAAATTAAGAATAATTTTTAAAAAGTATAACCTAGTTGTAGATTTTGAAATTTTTGAAATTTACAGCTAAAAACCATCCCAATTGTGGCCCTAAGGAAACCTGCTCCCATCGCATCAACTTGCAAACATGTACTTACAGTAGATGAAGTATCCTGTAGAAAAACCAAAGACTCCAATGCCATACCTGGCAGCATAGCCATGAAATCCACACGTTAATTTCCCTCTCGAAAGGTATGCAAAAGTGAAAAGTTCCGCTCCTTGCCATTTAATTTCTAATGACTGCTAGCAATTTCCATAACGATGGAGTTGAACTTCATCCAGACCCAGTTAGATAGTTCGAGTAAAGTCTGCGTAGCAGACCACCTGTCTATACCCACCTTTCCAGCAAACTTTAAAACCAAGAACAAAGCCACAATGTCAACATAGAGTATGTTGGAGTCTCCCACGCTCCCATAAAAACCTCTCAAAAAGTGCCTATTATGATCTTTAAATTAGCCTCCAAGCCTTGTTTTTTCTAGGATTAGTCAATGCACTTCTGCCAACATTCAAGACTATAGTGTCCATACTTAATCTCTACCAAGACTCTTCCCTAGGAACACCCAAAGGCTTCACACCTCCTTCTGTTCCATAGGTTACGATTATGTGTTGTACCAAAAAGAGAATCTGGGCAACTAAAGAAGATAATTGGATACTTATATTGTCAAACACCCTCTTATTTCGAGTACACTACAGAACCCACATCACGATAGGGATGACAATGTCATATGATAAATTTATAGTTGATGTAGATTTTAAGAACTATTCAACATGATTTTTGCATTAGTTTAAAACATGTTTCTAAATTGCAGTTGTAGTCGCGGTTGCGGTTTTGTTGCAATCCTTGACATTGCGGGATAATGCAGCTGATGCGGCCGCAATTACGGTCACAATACGGTTGCAATGAGTCCAAAAACTTTTATGTTGTGGTCACAATTGCAATTGCGGATTGCAATTTAGAGCCATGGTTTAAGGAAAATAATGAGAAAATGACCCAATAATAAAGAATTTCATGTGATACTTGTTCTTATAGCTTTTATTTTAAATTTACATGAATTGTTTTAATTGTTTGGGGTTTGTGAAGGTAAAAGAGATAAGCACGAAAGCAGATAAAAGTTCCAAGTGCAAAAGAAAGGCAAAAATACAAGTCAATACACAAGCCAGGGAAATAACTGGCACAAAAAAGGACCAAAATTTTTACAATCTAACTATACATAATGTTAATATTAATATATATGTTAAAACATCAGATTGATTCAGTCTTGTCCCACATATTTTTGGTCTTGATTGGGTCAAGTTCAAATTTAAATAAAGAGTCGATGCATAGTGGCAAAAGAGCATACGATGCAATAGTCTTAGGCTTAGTATTGGAAATTGGACAAGTGAATATTATTACAACCCTTCTCAAAGCTTGACACACAATACAGAATTTACTTTTATTATTATTATTATTATTATTATAGGAAATTTTATTATTATTATTATTGTTGTTGTTGTTATTGTTGTTGTTGTTGTTGTTATATGGTAAAGATGTTTTTTTTAATCAATTTATTCAATTTCTCTCTTTCACTTTTCCATCCAACTAAACAAAGAAAAAGAAATTATTTCCTTCCTTTCACCTCTAATTCCACCAATCCAAATAATGCAAATTTTCACTTAAAAATCATTCTTATTTTCATCCTTTCTATTTCTTCTTTATTTTCTTCTATTCCATTTTCTTCCCTATCCAAAAAAAAAATTGTAAAGGTTTCTTTATTACCAATGGTTCACACTAGAAACCAGTGTCCTCATCATCGAGTTTCATTATAAACCCCTATTCCAATCTATCCAACGCCTTCAATATGGAGCTCTAGGTAGGTGGGTCACTCTTAAAACGTGCCACGAATATATTTCCTTCTTACATGTATTTCGTAGCTAATATCGAGACCCATAACTAGGAGGCCATATAGAAGTTTCCGAAGCAAGGTAATATTCTGGTACCGCACTATGTGCACCGCAAAATGACTCTTCTTGCCTGATAGTGTGACCTAATTTCATTTGACCTTGTGAATACCTTTGTCATTAGCACCTTTCTACATAAAACTTCTCACAATCTTATCAAGATGGTTACGTATACATTGGGCATACCAATTAATTTGCATGTCATATGAAGGTATGGAAGAGAGGACAACATTAGCTAGAACTAATCTCCCTGGTTTGTTAAGGAGATGACTCTACCACGCAACTAGTTTCAAGCCCACTCAATCAATTAAATCTGAGAAATAAGACCTCATCACCCTTCCATGGAAAACTTGGAAGCCCAAATATTTGCCTTCTTGATCTGTAAATCTAATTTAGGTAACATTCTCTATGTAATCCTTCCCTCTCTTAGGCACACTAGAAAAGGCAAATGCTCTTGATTTCTCCAAGCTAACCTTTAAACATTAAATAGAACAAAATCACTCTAGAACGTTGGCAATGATGTCGGGCCTGAGAAGGCTTAGCCTTAGAAAACAAGACCACATCATCTGCAAAAAAGAGGTGTGATAATTCAGGTTCATTCTGTGAAATTTGTTGTGGTTTCCATCTCCTTTCCTAAAGTTGTACAATCACGGCCCCTGATCTTTCCATGCATAACACAAAAGGTAGGGGGATAATGGATCTCGTTGTCAAAGGCATCTAAGTTGGATAAAATTGTCAATTTTACTATCATTCCATAGGAATGAAATAGAACTAGAGGAGATACCATGCATAATAAGAAACGTAATTACTTCCAGGAAACCAAACAGTCTAAGGGTTTGCTTGAGAAACTGCCAGTCGACCCTATCATAAGTTTTCTCCAAATCCAGCTTAAAAACAATATCCATTTTCTTTTTATTAGAATGGTGCATATGTATAATCTCTTATTAGACAATGGCATTATCCTTAACATTATTTCCTGGAATAAAATTGCTTTACAAGGGACTAATAATCTGGTTCAGGAGAAGACGCAATCTACTAACCAAAATCTTGGAAACAATCTTATAAATTATATTACACAAGCTAATAGGTTGAAATTCCTTAAAAGTGATAGGATGCTCCCCTTTCGAAATTAAGGCTAAGAGAGTATTTGTTACCTGTGTATCAAATGACCCCGTCTCAAAACATTTTAGACAAATTTCGAAACGTCCTTGCCCTCCTCTTCCTAAAACATTTTGAAGATTGGTTGGAAATCTGTCTACCCCGGTGCCTTGTAACGTTTCATGCTTGGTTTCCATAGTTAAAGGGCATACATTTAAAATATACAACTCCCCTAAGCTCTTTTTTTTGCAAAGCATATTTTTTTAAAATATTGAGCTACCTCTTTTTTTAGAATGCAAGCATCAGTGCACCACTTTCTGAAACGAAGATTAATACTATGAATTTTATTTCTTTTACGTCTGATGACCATTTAAGCATGAAAGTATGATGTATTATGACTTCCCAAGAAAATTCATTTTTCTATGGACTATTAGAACCAGAAAGTCTCCTCCTAAAAGAGAATACCACCGTACTCCTATAAAGTTCATTCCAGAGGTGTATGAGGTTCGCTAAATCAACAATTTCCAAGGCTCGCTAGATGCTTTTCAATCTAGCCTCAAGTTGCCTTTACTTTGAGAAAATGTTCTTTAATACCTCCTTATTGAATAAAATAGAGTCATACATAAATTTTGGAGAGTTGTTACTACATTTCCTCTGTCTTTCCTCTAAGCCTCTTGAAATAAGCACAAATAATCTACATGTATACACCATATTGGAGCTGTCAAAATGGCTCACCTCACCCCCACTTAGCCCTGGCCCATGTGAGTGAAGGCCAAAAGGGCCCACAAGACCAAACGATTCATAAAAAAAGTTCACATGGCCAAAAAGTCCATTAAGCCCTGAGGGTCAAGATTAGCCCATACGTTTTGAATTTAAAAAGTTTACTCACATTTTAATTAGCCACTTTTTTAAAAATTTTTAAAAAAAATATTCTGATATTTATTATAAATCTCCCTTAAAGTAAATTACATGAATAATAAAATAGAGACAATAAAAAGAAACATACTTCTTCAAATTCGAATAATGATAAATCTTAATGTAGATTTATTTATAATATTTTAAAAGAAACTTAAATATGTTTTTAGTCTTTAAAATGAATGAGTTTTGATTTTGATTCATACAAAAAAATGGTTTTTATTCCTCCAAAATCTGAAATCATTGTTTTTTTATCCTACAAAATAAGTGAACTTTTATTTTAATCCTTATATACAAAATTCTTTCATTTTCAACTCTTTAAAATTTGAAATTATTATATTTTGTTCTTCAGATTGATTTTAAAATAGATAGATAACATTTATTTTAAGAACTTAGAAAAAATATTAGAAGTGTCATCACAGACACTAATGAGTATCATCTAATTTGATCATTTGAACTTTCATTAAATACATAAGCAATTTATGCATATCACGCAACAGTAGAGACTAAAAACAATTATTTTAAAACTAATCCAAGTCTTCAGCAACCTGTATGACAGCTCAATTCTCCGCTTCAATACGTCGCATTTCCTCATCTTGCTGCTGCCGCCCAAACCAAGTATCAGCATCAGCCCAAACTGAAAAATTAGGAACACAAAGGATAAAATTGGATCCAGAACGTTCAAATCATTTTGTTTAAAACTAATCCACACAATAAGTATGTATATTAATAAATACTAAACAATCCACTATAGCAGTTACGAAACGCACAATTCATCGCATTAGCAGTGCATTCTGCCTCTTCACAAATCAGAGAACAACGTTTATGTGTAAGGCAAAAGAGATTTTATAGCGATAGGTTAGCCAGAGTAAAAATAAAGTTGAGAATCCATAATAAGTGTCATAAGAAGGCAATTTAGACAACACAATTCATATCTGCCTACACAACAATTTATTTGTTTCTCTTGCTCTCGTTAGAAGGCACTGCAAAATCCATTATACTGCGGCTAAATGAATATCTCAAGGTCTCTAAAATAATGGAGAAATAAATCATTCATGTCAATTGAATAGGGACATTTAGAAGAGCTTTAAGGAAACTTATTTGAATTTATTTATAAACTCCTTAACTTATTTGAATAAGTACATAATTAAGTGGCCCTAAATTCATAGCGGATAATCATGAAATTGACACATCCGAACCTAATCGACAATCACCTCCTATAACATAACTACAACAAGCGCCTCAAATAAACTCATTGACAGAAAACGAAACACATAGTAAATCGAAGCCAGCAAATAAACAAAACACGATAAAAACAGGGAACACAGAGAACAATCACGAGTTAGGGTTAAAAAGAAAAAGAAATTGAGAAAAAGGAGTTAGAGTTTTTGACGTACTGGGCTGAGCGGCCCAGCCCTGCTCGCCACCCTTGATGCGTTCGGGAAGGGCATAATTAACAGTAAGAACCCGGCCGCAGAGCTCGGCGGCGTCCATGTTGTCGATGGCGGCAGCGGCATCTTCCTTATCGAGGAAGGTGACGAAGCCAAAGGAGCGGTGTTTCTGCGTGGCTTGATCCAAGGGCGTCTTCACGTCCTTGATGTCACCGAACGGAATGAACGCTGCATGGAGGATTGACTCATCCACCTCCTCCGCTAACCCTCCCACATACAGTGTGTTCTTCTGCACTGCTTGCATCATCGCCATTGTTAGGGTCGTATTGAGGACTCCGACTCTGTCTGGGAGGGAACGTGATACTATCGCCCCTACAATCATACTCAAGCAAGACCTGTATTTATATATTTTCAGCTGGTCATGGGCTCGGTTGGGATATAGATAAAAAAACAAAAGGAAATTAAGTCCATTAATATGAATCCAATTAAAAAAGGGAAATATTTTCTTGGTAGGTAAAAAAAAAATAAGGAAATATAAATTTGAAATTTGAATTTAATTCAAAAATCTATTTTTATTATTTTTTTCTTGCCTATTTTATTTCACATCCCACTTATTTCATTATATATGAGCAGATTCGATTATCTCTCTTATTTTCAACTAGTCTTTTTACCTGTGCGATACACTAACAAAATTTGTTATATATCTGTATTAGACTGCAAATGAGACTCAAGGACAAAACTTAATTGTTCACAAAATATATAATAAATATAAAAGAAAGAGAAATAGATGACACATATTATCATTAAATAATTTTTATTAATTTAATGAGTTTAATAATTTTTTAAAAATTAAAAATATCAAATATGTGTTTTTGTATTTTAATTTATTTCTAGTACAAATAAGATAAAAAAACAATACGTAACACATATTATCATTAAAATAATTTTATTTATTTAATGAACTTAATAATTTTTTAAAAATTAAAAATATCAAATATGTGTTTTTGTATTTTAATTTATTTCTAGTACAAATAAGATAAAAAAACAATAGGTAACACATATTATCATTAAAATAATTTTTATTTATTTAATGAACTTAATAAATTTTTACAAATTAAAAATATCAAATACATTTTTTATATTTTAATTTATTTTAATACAAATAAAATAATTTTATAATTTAAAAAAAATCTGTCAAATATATAATGCCTTTTATTTAAAAATATTGTTACAGTTGAAATAAAATATAACATAATAGACTATATCCATTTACTTTTATTAAGATTTTGAATTCAAAATTTAAAAATAAAAGTTAAGAATGATATATCTTATTGTGCCACAAAAAATAAAATAAGAGATTAAATGTTTATTAAAATATATTCTCATTAATTTAATATATGAAAATGAATTAGATAATATTTTCATTAATATCTTTAAAGTATTTATTAGTCAATTTATTAAATTTTTGCTTTTTATAAAATATCAAATTAATTTTAAGAAAGCAAATTATTTTATAACTTTTAAAATATTAAAAACTTTTGTTTATTTAAGTTATATAATTTTATTTTCACCACCAACTCTATATATTTTATTATTAATTATTAAATATTTTCCATTTTTTAAATTCTGTATTTATTGATTGAATGACTATTAAGGAATGAAATTTCTTTTATTTTCATTTTTTATAAATTCTGTATTTATTGATTGGTTGACTATTAAGGAGTGAAATTTCTTTAAATATTCAGTATTTGTTCTATATTTCATATTTTATTTCATTTTTAAAATATTTTATATTTATTCTTTACTTTTTAAAATTCTTTATTTAATTCATAAAAAATATTTATCTTTATATATATATTTAAAAGAATGGTTGGTGGAACTATTTTTCCCACCCAAAATAGGGATATAAAAGGAATTTAAACTTTCGTATTTAATAGGGTTATGTTTTTCCTTTTATATTTTAATAAAAAACTAAATTATTTTCAGTCGGTGGGTTTTGAGAATTAATGAGTTTTAATAGTTATTATTTACTATGTATATTTGATTTTTGAATATAAATATTTTTCCAAACTATCACATTTATTTTTCCATGCAATTTTTCCTACCCAAATTAATGGCATTTGCTAAATTTATGTAGGCTTAACTACATTTTTTTTGTCCCCAAAGTTTCACAATCTCGCAAGTTTTGCTCCCAAATAAATTTTTCGCAAATTTTGTCCCTCAATTTATAAAATATCACAAATTTTGTCCCCACATATAAAAGGGTCACAATTAAGACAATTTTGTGGTGATTTTCCCTTTAAATTGCATCACAATTAAAACAATTTTGTGGTGATTTTATAAATTAAGGGGAAAATTTTGTAGAAAAAATATAGGACTAAAATTTGTGAGATTGTGAAACATTAACAACAAAAAATGCAATTATGCCATTTATTTATAAATAAAACTTATGTTAGTGAAATTTTAATTAATTACTAGATAATTAATTATTATGTATTATTCATTATGAAAAATAGAATGCTTTCAATTTTGCAATTAATAGGGTCAGGCCTTTTCAATTCTACAATTAATATTTTCTTTCAAATTTTGAATTTTGATTTAGGATTAATCAAATACCCAACCATTTTACTCTTTTTAAACAATATTATTGAATATATGAAAAGATATTACCTTTTCTAGCTTTTATGCTTCAATTATAATAAATATTTATTTTCATTTTGTTTTAAATATTGTATTTATTGATTGATTGACTATTAAGGATTTTTTTTTATTTCCACTTTTAAAATTTTGTATTTAGGGTTTAGGGTTATTATGGAGTATAATTTCATTAAATATTATGTAATTATTTATTATATATTCATATCTCATTTCATTTTTTAAATATTCTATATTTTTTCTTTATTTGTTTTTTAAATTGTGTATTTATTTTATAAAAAATCTTTATCTTTATATATATATATATATAAAGAAGGCTTGGTGGAACTAAATAGGGGTATAAAAGGAATTTAAACTTTCGCATTTAACAAGGTTATATTTTTCCTTTTATATTTTAATAAAAAACTAAAATAATTATTTTTCAGTAGGTGGGTTTTGAGAATTAATGAGTTTTTAATAGTTATTATTTACTATGTATATATATATATATATATATATATATTTGATTTTTGAATACATATAAATATTTTTCTAAACTACCACATTCATTTTTTCGTGCTGTTTTTCCTACCTAAATTAAGGACATTTGGTAAATTTATTTAGGTTTAATTACATTTTTTTTGTCCCCAAAGTTTCATAATCTCGCAAGTTTTGTTCCCAAATAAATTTTTTGGAAATTGTGTCCCTCAATTTAAAAATATCGCAAATTTTGTCCCCACATATAAAAACCGTCACAATTAAGACAATTTTGTGGCGATTTTCCCTTTAAATTATCACTATTAAAACAATTTTGTGGTGATTTTGTAAATTAAGAGGCAAAATTTGCAGAAAAAAAATATGATCGAGACTAAAATTCGTAAGATTGTGAAACTTTAGCAACAGAAAATGCAATTATGCCATTTATTTATAAATAAAACTTATGTTAGTGAAATTTTAACTAATTACTATAATTAATTATTACGTGTTATTGATTATGTAAAATGAAATGCTTTCAATTTTGCAATTAATAGGGTCATGCCTTCTCAATTCTACAATTAATATTTTCTTTCAAATTTTGAATTAGGATTAATCAAATATCCAACCATTTTACTCCTTTTAAACCATATTATTGAATATATGAAAAGATATTACTTTTTCTAGCTTTTATGCTTCAATTATAATAAATATTTTATTTCCAGTTTTTTTAAAATTTTGTATTTATTGATTGATTGACTATTAAGGAGTTTTTTTATTTCCATTTTTTAAATTTTGTATTTATTAATTGATTGATTATTAAGGAGTGTAATTTCTTTAAATATTCTGTAATTATTTATTATATATTTCATATCTTGTTTCATTTTTAAATATTCTATATTTTTTCTTTACTTGTTTTTTAAATTCTGTATTTATTTTATAAAAATCTTTATCTTTATCTTTATATATATAAAAGAAGGGTTGTTGGAACTACTTTTTCCACCCAAAATAGGAGTATAAAAAGAATTCAAACTTTTTCATTTAATAGGATTATATTTTTCCTTATATATTTTAATAAAAAACTAAAACAATTATTTTAAGTAGGTGAGTTTTGAGAATTAATGACTTTCTAATAGTTATAATTTACTATGCATATTTGATATTTGAATTTTAAATTTAAATTTAAATATTTTTCTAGACTATCACATTTATTTTTACATGCAAATTTTCTTGCCTAAATTAACAGCATTTGGTAAATTTATTTAGGCTTAATTACATTGTTTCTCCCCAAAGTTTCATACTCTAGCAAATTTTATTCCTATATAATTTTTTTCCAAATTTTGTCCCCCAATTTATAGAATTTTGCAAATTTAGTCGCCCAATTTATAGAATTTTGCAAATTTTTCCCTACATAGAAAAATCGTCACAATTAAGACAATTTTGTGGTGATTTTGAGTGAATCACCAACTTAGTCCCTGAAATTGTAATGATTGATCAAATTAGTCCTTAAAATTAATATAACGGCAAAACAGCCCATGAAACTGTATATTATCAATCAATATATTCCCTTAAGTTGTATTAATGGTCAAATTGGTCATTGAAATTAATAAAATGACAAAATGGTCCATAAAATTGTAATGATCAGTCAAATTAGTCCTTAAAATGAAAGACTTAATTAGACTTTTGCTCCCTAACTTTCAAAATTTTACAAACTATGTCCCTAAAATTTTTTTCACACATATTGACCATAAACTTACATAATTTCATAAATTTTATTCTAACGTTAATTGACCATGCATAATGTGGCAGTGTTAACTACATTGTTCCTGACATGGCAAGAGAATTGTTTAGAAAATGATAAAAATGTTAGAGATAGGATTTGAACCTATAACCCCCTCTTTCTCCACTGCCACCAAAGTCATTGAATCATTTGGTTTATTTAGTTTATATATATATATATATATATATACTGTATTTGTTAATTGCAGTTTGATCCCTTAAGTGTATGTTTATATTTGTGTAAAAAATATTAAAACTTAGGATGATAAATTTATTTATTAAATATTTTAATTTTAATTATACAAATTTATTTATTTAGTTATATAAAATTATTTATTATCCATAAATTATTTGTACGTTTTCCACTTTTTTTATTTGTAGGGAAGTTCTTGAGAAATAAAAATATTTAATAAATAAATTTATAAATTATTGTATAATTTAACTTATAAATAATTTTATAATTTAATAAATATTTTTTATAATTTATAAGTTTATATAATTAAAATAATTTATTTAATAAATAAATTTATCATCTTAAGTTTTAATATCTTTTTATACAATAAATTTAAAAGTACACTTATAAATTCATAAATGATATATATATATATATATATATATATATAAATTTGCTAACATACACACACTTATTTTTTAGTTAGAGTATGTTAACAAGTTATAACTACAATGTATCTTAAAATACACCTAGCTTGCTAACATACTCTAACTAAATAATAAGTGTGTGTACGTTAGCAAATGCTTGTGGGGTTTTCTAATATACACATACTTATTTTTTAGTTGGAGTACATTAGCAAATTATAACTACAACATATCTTAAAATACACATACGATGTAGCTTGCTAACGTACTATAACTAAAATATAAGTGTGTATACGTTAGCAAATCCTATATATATATATATAATTCTTTTATAAGATAAACAAGTCAAATGACTTAGCAATTGTGTGGTTGCGGAGAAAGAGAAGGTCAAGGGTTCAAATCCCACCTCTAACACTTTTACCATCTTCTAAAGGTTTAATTGTGCTTTAGGAGAAAAATGCGCAAAAATAACCTTAGGGCAAAATTCATGAAATTTTAAAAGTTAGAAGGCAAAAATAATAATTAAGTCTTTTTAATTTTAGGAACCAATTTGACCGATCATTAAAATTTTACAAACCAAATTGATTGATAATTTACAATTTCAAGGACAGTTTTAGCATTTTATTTATTTCAGGGACTAATTTGATTGTCTATTATAATTGTAGGAAGTAAATTGACTAACAATATACAATTTCAACACCATTTTAGCATTATTCTATTTAATGACCAATTTGATAGACTATTATAATTTTAGAGACTAAATTGGTGATTTACTCGCGTTTTTTCCTTTAAAATGAAATCAATTTTTTGCCTTTTCAAAAAAAACTGTCACAATTAAGATCATTTTATAACAATTTTTCATTTAAATTGTCACAATTTTCTATGTAAGGCAAACTTTGCAATATTTTGTAAATTAAGGGAAAAATTTCGCAAAAAAAATATGGGGGTAAAATTTTTTAGATTGTGAAACATTAAGTACAAAAAGTGCAATTATGCCATTTATTTATAAATAAAACTTATGTTAGTTAATTAATTACTAGATAATTAATTATTACGTATTATTCATTATGTAAAATGAAATGCTTTCAATTTCACGATTAATAGGGTCATGCCTTTTCAATTCTATAATTAATATTTTCTTTCAAATTTTGAATTTTGAATCAGGATTAATCAAATACCCAACCATTTTACTCTTTTTCAACATTATTCATGTGAAAATATATTACTTTTTATAGCTTTTATGCTTCAATTACTTTTTGAGCTCAACTCCTTAAATGCTCATTCAAGCTTATTTGTTTAATTAAATAAACAAACTCAAACTTGAGATTTAATTCGGTTTTTTAAATGAGTCAAGCTCAAGCGTTACAAGCTCAACATTAACGACTTATGAATAGTTTGTTTATTTAAATTGAAGATGAAGACTTTACTATCATTTGTTATTTATATATTCATTATGGAAATATATATAACTTTGTTGATAGAATTAAATTAATTTTGAAGTTTCTTTTTGTAGTAGTTAAGAAGTATGAATTTTTTATTTATTGAATTATGAAAATATAATAGTCTAGAATGTTTAAATTCTACATACTACATGCTGAGCACATATTTCTAATTGTAGCTTATCATATAGTATTAAAAAGTTTATCAAATACAAAATTGTTAAAGTTAAAAATCAATTTACGAAAATTTTTCATAAAAGCAAAAAATAGTTAAGTTATAAATGAGTTAAACAATTCAAGCTCAAACCTTATATTTTTTAAACAAGTCAAGCTTAAGCTTTTAGTTAGGCTCGTTTAAATAAATAAGTCAAGGTTGAGCAACCAATTTTTTTTACAAACCAAGCCTAAACTCTAAGTGTTTGGCTCGACTCGATTTGTTTACACCTCTACTAGCTAGCTACCTTTCATCCTCAATTTCTACCTTCCGCTCCATTGATTCTTAGCTTTCCGCTTAAACTTCTTCTCTGCATCTATTTTCTTGCTCCTTAGTTTCTGAATCTTGAAGACAAACCCAAACTTTAGGTTGGAATTTCTTGAACACTACCTTCTGAAAAGTCCACCAAGTTACAGTCTGCTTGTTCTCCTTGCAAGAAACCCACCATTTGAGAGCCTCTTCTTCTAATGCCCATATAACCCACACAAGTTTCATATTGATCTTCATGAACTCGATTGGCCTCAAAATATTGTTCTACCTTGATCAACCACCAAGAGGCCTCCCTTCCATGAAATCTTGGAATCAACCTTTGAGACATTTTCACAACAACTTCCCCCACAGCTCCAAGATTGGAGCTCTGATACCAATTGATAGAAACTAGTTCAAATTAAGAACATAGAGAATGTATTGTTATTGATGAACAAAAAGAATGCACAAATTCCCTAGATATTTGAGAGATTCAGGACTCTTCCCCACAATACAGACTCTCCAATTGACTAACTCCTTCTCAACCCCTTCCTCTTTATAGGCAACATGCCTTATTTCTTTAACCAACAACCTAATTAACTAACTAACGTAACTAACTAAGACCCTCAACTAACAAACCTATCATCTTGTTGCAGTTAATCATTTAAGTTCAAAGGCTACAGTTCGCTTTGTTTGCTATACTTTAATGGCTTTTGTTAAATAGTAATGTGCTTGGTCTTACAAAAATGGCTCAATCCTTAGTCTTAACCTGCAGGTGGTCCGATAACGA
Organism: Spatholobus suberectus; assembly: GCA_004329165.1. NCBI lineage: Eukaryota > Viridiplantae > Streptophyta > Magnoliopsida > Fabales > Fabaceae > Spatholobus > Spatholobus suberectus. The sequence continues at coordinate 60,345,950 of CM014730.1, read as the reverse complement.
ATGGCCAAATAGGTCTAACAATAATTGTTAGGATAGACTCTAATACCATCTTAGAATTTGAGTTTGAACCTTACTCAATCTCAAAAGCTAGCTTGTGAAGTGAGGGTTGCCCCTCACTTATATACAATATTTTAGTCATATCACTAGTTGATGTAGAATCTCCAACAAAAGAAAAGGAAAAGGGAAAGTGCAAGAGTTAATGTAAAATCCTGTATAAACTTCTACCTTTTCTAATTCTCTTAGTTATGAGCATTTGTGAGTGGTGATGTCCAGACAAAGTATCCACCCGGTTTTAAAAGTCTATTAGCTTCAATCAGGAGAATGCCATCTATACCATGTAGTATGAATGTTAATAAATCACAAGGTGCTAAAATATTAATAAAAATTCTACATAAATCAAAGTTATGGTTCTGAAGGGAGATCAAAATTTTCAGAGTTTATGTTCAAACATAAAAGGGAGGGGGTAAATAAAAAGAATAAAGGCAGGTTGAAGGATTAGATTCAATGACTTCACACCAATATCAGAAGGAAGAGTTTCAAAAGTTAACCCGTTTATTGGGTACTTCACCAAGTATGGCAAATAAACATCAAAAGATATCTACTTATTTTAATAGATGTAACATTGGGAAACTTCATGTAAGGAAGAACTAAATATGGCTATTTTTCCGGAAGTACACACTATATTATTTTTCTTAATTCTGCACTGCAAAAATAGTTTTTGTTACATCAGAAACAAATAAGGAATGCACCCAATGACTGGTAGGCATTTCAGATAGACGCTTATTAGTTCAGGTGATATAAATAATTCAAAACACACTTTTCTCGTCAGGATGGGAAAGAGCTAGATATTTAGCTTACTAGAGAGGACCAAAAACAAAATAGAAGCCAGTCAACTGGCATTATTTTTCCTTGGCCACAAAATAGTGTTGAGTGTCTAAGTTCAATAGGGAAAAATTACAACACAAATGTAGCCAGATCACAAAGCTCGGGTGTCTGCAATAATAGATAGTTACAATCATACAAAATTTCAACTTTTTTTTTTTATCAAAATAGGAAAAGTCAATGTATTAAACATGAAAGTACCAGAAGTACATCCATGGCATATAAAAAACCAAAGGCATACATTGAAGAACCAAGGTGTGGATTCTACTCTTATTTGATGACAACTAACTTCTTATAATAACACATATAATGTATGATGTATCATCTACGTAATCCAGAAAATAAATGTTATTGTCAAATAAATACAGAATATTTGAAAATGATAGATGCATGGTGATCCAACACAAAGTACCATAGATTGAAAGTTGAAAGATACCTTTCTGGTCCCAATCAATGCCACATTTTGCAGAATTTAAAATATCAAAGGATAGAGATGGATATGGCAACTGCTTTGAAGTGAAAGAAGCAATCATAGCAGGAAGACCCCTCTCGAGAGTGAGCTGAACTTGACTGCCAAAAGGGTCATAGTTTGCAATGCACATAGTTAAAAGCTGACTGTCAAATAGATGTGCTCCAAAGCTACCATAGCCACAACCTATATGTCTAGTATAGTTCGAACCTGCAAATTTTAGGATGCCAACATTCTCAATCAAATAAGATTTCAGGCAAGGAATATCACAGTCAGCCTTCATGAACTCAGTTGAGATCCAATGTCCCGACACCCCATAAAAAAATTTAACAAATGTCCCTCCAAGGCACTTTATATCAAACAATTTTAGATGGTACTGTTGGAATTTTATATTCCAATAATTAATATGGACTAATATTGCAAAATAATTATATTAGTTATTTATCATTAATGGATTTTATTTTATGTGATCAAATTAAGTGAGCTCATTACACTACTAAATAAGATGATATGGGCTTAAATGAACAGATGTTTGTGTTGGCCCATTAGGAAAAAATGGAAACTCTTTTAAGTTAACATACTATAAGAAGGCTATGGTTTTCAATATACCAAATCACTGAAAACTTGTATTCTCTTCTCCTCTTTTGAAAAGAGGCTAAGGTCCCATTGGAAACTCAAGATATTCAGTTGAAAAAGAACCATAAAGTCATGGGCTCTCTTTGTTTGTGTTCGTGATTAATTGCTGCAAAGATTTTGTGAATAATGCTTAGATCAAGGACCGACTATAAATCTGGGTATTTATCTTATCCTTAGTAATCTAACATGATAAATCCTATGTGAACAAAAATTAATTGTTCTTGATATATGCATGCTTTCATGATTGTATTGGTTCCGCCTAAAAATCTCTTAGAATAATGATTGAAAGTATGTTTTTAAAGAATTATTTCTAACAAGTGGTATCAAAGTGTTCTTCTATGCTGGATTATTAGGATTTGTATTGCTTGATTTAAATTATTAAATTTGGTTACGTTGTTTCGATGGCTAGAATTCATACGTACGGGACCTTTGGTTTTCGGTTTCAATTAAAACTGGTATCGCTACACGTGAATTCAAACAAAAAAAAGTTTTTTTGTCTTTTGTGAATTCAAGACTTTGTCTTTTATGATGAATCAATAATTGATTTTCGTTGTTTTACGTTAATGGATCCAGAACCATGCCTTAATTGGTTTTTTTTGTCTTACATGAATTATCTTTGGCCTTATTTACCTTTTGCTTTTGGCTTGTTTTGTTAATCATCCCGTAAAGCAATTCTTTACGGATTAGTAAATGTTTCATGAATCGATAATTTAGCTTTCGGTGAATGACTTATGGTTAATAGTTTTTTTTTTTTTTTTGGTATGGATATTGATTTGGATCCTATAAATATTTAAAACCTGTAAATCAACTATATTAACGTATATTGATTTAAAATCAATGATTTGCATTTTGATTACATATTTTTTGGAATCTTGACTTAATATCTAATTATGATGCATATATATTGATAAAAGTTTCTTGGCATTTGTGAATCACGGTTAAGGCAATTGAATCAATGATTTCATTTATTTGTGGTATATATATATATATATATGATTTATTGCATTTTCTAAATTGTCAAATTCACTAGTATATTGTTGATGTATTAAGAAAATATAGAATTAAATGAGAAATTAATGTCAACGCTTATGTATGATTTGGACAAATTTGGACCCTTCCCTTTTTTTTTATTAATTGTCTAGTAATTTTAGTTGGATTAATTGAAACATGTTGCCAAAGGAACTTTTGTTGCGTAGGTTAATTCGATTAAATTTACATAGATATTGTGTGAAATTATTCATGCAAACTATGCTTGGCCTAAAAGAAGGCACAGTTTGGCCAAATAATTACATGTCTACGATGGTAAACATGTGGTGATTATAAAGATTGATTTTTTCATGTAAACAATGGAGTGTCCAAAGACAATAATTGTTTGACAGGACTTATCGCTAACATTTGATCATTGCATTGAGAGTATCACTTATAGTTAGTTCTTTCAATCCAAAGATTGGGAATTAATGGTGTGCTAGATATCTTATTTAGGCCTTTAAATTTGCATAAATTTGTTGGATAGTTATTTAGGCCTTTCAATCCACCTGAGACATCTACGTCAAGATACAACAAATAAACTTGTTGGATAGTTAAGTCAAACCCCCTCTCATGTTCATGTGTCTGTCACAGTGAAACTATACGGAGCAACCAAGTGAGACCCTAGTAGAGACACCAATCTAATCACTTCGGTTTTGTTAATTCATCATCTAATTAGTTTGGTTTAAAATTTAAATCCGATCCGATCTAATTTAAAACGATTTGAATTGGATCGGTTTTTGGTTTTAATTGTACTATTTTTTTTTAAAAAAAGTATTAAATAAATAATATAATATATAATAAATATATTAAAAAATAATTTAAAATATCAAATATTTCATTAATGAGTCATTATATAGCTAATACTAGTATAAATCTTCAAATATATATTATTAAAAATAAATTTATATAACTTGATGATTATGTTTATATATCTTTACTTAAATAGTTACTAAAAAACTATCTTTAAATAAATATATTTTTTATAAACAAGTATAATTTATGTGATAATTTTACAAATATATAAGAAATAAAAACATAAACAAGAGTAATATTAGAAAATTAGAAGTGAAAATATATATACTTGTATAAGTTCAGTTTGGATTGGATTTGATCGATTTTCAAAATCAAATCCGAAATCCGATCCAATCCAATAAAAAATTTCAGTTTTTTCAATTTTCGATTTTTTTAGTTTTCAGTTTTTTGGATCAATTTTTTTGGTTTTCATTAAATTTGATCGGTTTATAAAAACCCCTACTTGATACTCAGTGAATTGTGGACCATACCAATCAAGTGACTCGCAACGTTTCAAACCGTGTTAAGTTACTACGCTTAACACTCGAGGGACTGTGATCCATACCTACCGAAGACCGACTTTACTGCTGATCTAGCAAAAGATCATTTCAATTAGTATATTTCACGTTTTGATGGTTGGCACTGGCTGGGAAGTAGACGGGGAATTTATTCAGCATCTACATAATATAGTTGGTTTCATCAAATTAAATTTCCTTTTGCTAGAGAACAATGTTAAAATTGGCTTTAGAAGTTACAAGACCTAAGAAATTCAAGTTCTACTTTGGTCGATATTTCATGAGGCATTTTTACCTTAATTGTGTATAATTGTCAGTTAGAACCATTCTTACCTTTTATAATACGAAGAAAAACGCAAGTGTTGTAAGGTACGTAACAATTTAGCCTACTCATTTCTAGCAAATTAAGTATGCTTCCAAGTAACATTGAATCTTACAAAACATCGGCAGGTCAATGCACAATGTTCCCTCTATTTTAGGTCTGAGGACGATCAAATGTAAAATCCCAACCATATAATAAACAAACATAAATACAAGGATTTAATGTTATAGAGCCCTTTGAATAACTTGTAATTCCTAATCAAGGCAAATGTATGAGAAATAAATCATAAGTTTGGACTTCAGATCAACAAACATTTGAAGAAGGCTGTGGCCATTTAAACATTTGAAGGCTAATACTTATCTAAGAATTTTCAGGGAGTCAAATGCGACTATTTTCACAACACAAGTAAAGCCAAGGAATGCAAAACCTATAATTTCCTCTCACACAAATCCCCTAGCAACCTGTTTCAAAAAATATGAGAACATGTCACGCCATATATCAGATCAGATTTGTCTCACATTACAGATGAGGTAAACAAATAATAAAATGCAATGTATGCTAACCAACGGAGAAATAAATATATATTTTAGCAAAATTTTAAAACTTGAAAACTTTCATTATTTGATTGGAAACAACACTTGTAAAAATACAAGCATGTACAAGGGAATTCCTATAATCATGGGATATGATAGAAATAGCATAATACAAGGAAATGCCTATGTCCATGCGATATGATAGAAATAACATACTCAATATTAATAGATTCTGCTAACAAACTCTTGCTGACTAATAAGATGAGAATCAAAAATATTATCTCTTGATATCTTTTAGTATCATCTAGAATTTTTATTGCCAATAAGTTATTGGATATTGTGTTGAAGAACTTCTGCTTCAGCCTTTGCCATAGGATCATCTTTGATCTCAATTTCCTCTTCTTTTTCTCCTTCTCGCTCTTGGGCCACTTGTTTCCTGTGCAAGTCTTCAGCAGCCTGCATTGCAGCCCGATTCTCTGCTTCAATACGTCGCATTTCCTCTTCTTGCTGCTGCCTCTCAAACCAGGTATCAGCATCAGCCCAAACTGAAAAATTGGGAACACAGAATCAATCACAAAGGATAAAATTGGATCCAGAAAGTTCAAATCATTTTGTTTAAAGCTAATTCACACAATAAGTATGTATACTAATACATACTAAACAATCCACTACGGCAGTTAAGAAACACACAACTCATTGCTTTAGCAGTGCATTCTGCCTCTTCACAAATGAGAGAACTACCTTTCTGTGTTATGCAAAAGAGATTTTATAACGACGACAGGTTTGCCAGAATAAAAATTAAAGTTGAGAATCCGCAATAAGTGTCATAAGAAGGCAGCTTAGACAACATAATTCATATCTGCCTACACTACAACAACTTATTTCTTTCTCTTCCTCTCGTGAGAAGGCAGTGCAAAATCCATTATAGTGTGGCTAAATGAATATCTCAAGGTCTCTGAGATACTGGAGAAATAAATCATTCATGTCAATTGAGTAGGGGCATTTAGAAGAGCTTTAAGGAAACTTATTTGAATTTGTTTATAAACTCCTGAACTTATTTGAATAAGTATATAATTATGTCGCCATAAATTCATAGCGGATGATCATGAAATTGACACATCCGAACCTAATCGAAAATCACCTCCTATAACATAACTACAACAAGCGCCTCAAATAAACTCATTGACAGAAAACTAAACACATTCAATCGCAGCCAGCACATAAACAAAACACAATAAAAACAGGGAACACAGAGAAATTGAGAAAAGGGGTTAGTGTTTTTGACGTACTGGGCTGAGCGGCCCAGCCCTGCTCGCCACCCTTAATGCGTTCGGGGAGGGCGTAGTTGACGGTAAGTACCCGACCGTAGAGTTCGGCACCATCCATGTTGTCCATGGCAGCAGCGGCATCTTCCCTCTCGAGGAAGGTGACGAAGCCAAAGGAACGGTGTTTCTGCGTGGCCTGATCCAAGGGCGTCTTCACGTCCTTGATGTCACCAAACGGAATGAAAGCCGCGTGGAGGATCGACTCATTCACCTCCTCTGCTAAGCCTCCCACATACAGCGTGTTCTTCTGCACCCCTTGCATCATAGCCATTGTTAGGGTTTGGAGGACTCTGACTCACTCTGTCTTGAAGGAGAAAGCCTACTAGTGTTAAACACTAACACCAACACCTGACCTGCACTTTTGTATTTTCATTTAGTCATGGGCCGGGCTGGGATATGTTAAAAGGACAAAAAGGAAATTAAGTCCAGTAAAATGAATCCAATTAAAAAAAAAAGGAAATATTTTTTTAGCAGGTCAAAAAAAAAAAAAGAAAATATGTATTTGAAGTTTGAATTTAATTCAAAATTATAATTTTTATTAACTATTTTTTCGCCTATTTTATTTCACATCCCGCCCATTTCATTATACATGAGTGGATTCAGCGAGTCTCTTTTTTTTTTTTAACTAGAGAAAAAAACAATTCATTCCATAGATGAAAAGGAGGCAACAGTATGTACATCAACTAATAATAAATTAGAAATTTCATGAGGATGGTCCTCAACCCAAACTTTGTCATGTATCAAAATAAAAGCTAACTATGTAAGAGTATGTGCTACTATATTTGCACTACATCTAATCAAAAAGAGATGCAAGCTTTATATTTCCCTTGCTGCAACCATGAATGATAGCTGCAAGATAAGACTCATTTGCTGCCTTTTGCTTCTTCCACTAGCAGTACAGCACTTGACAATCAGTTTCAAAAGATAATTGCCTCAGACATAAATTTTCTACAAGCTCTAATCCTCACTTATATGCTAGAGATTCTACTATAATAGGTTCAAAACATGGTGGTATAAATTTTGTTCCTACACCCACCATAGCACCTTCATGATCGCGAAAAACAACTCCCAAGCCTATACCGCAACCTTTCTTTACTGAAGCATTGAAATTGGCCTTTATTTCTTGTTGAGCAGGGGAAAACCAGGATTGTAGGACTAGTGTGGTACGAGCTATACGCTGCTAAGATTGTTTTAGCAGTGGTAAGTTGGACCAAGCTTTATCTAATACTTGTTCCCAGTTCAACATGCATTTTTGGAAAATCCACAAGTTCCTATGTTGCCAAATAGCCCAAATCAGAGTGAAAATGAGACCCAGAGTATCCTTATCCATCATCTCCATACATTGGTCAAGCCAAACCTGAAAATTTCCAATTTGTTGTGCCTCAATTCGATAACCAAAAGGGGATGCAAACCATATTTGCTTTAATGTGAAGCATTTGAATAGTGCATATTTAGTAGTTTCACCATCCTCTCCACAAACAGGACACACCACATCTACCAAAATCTCACGAAGACATAAGTTAATTCTAATTGGGAGGGAATTTTTACAGATTCTCCATGTTAGGTGCTTACATTTTGGTAGAGCATTTACCTTCCATACATTCTTCCAAAATTTTCTGCCATTGGAACTAGATTTAGCCGCAGATAAGGTCTCCCCATCAATTGCAATCCAATAGCCTATACGTACACTATACTCACCCCCAGGAGTTAACTCCCAACCTACAACATCCCTACTCAGGAATTGTTTGATGGGAATAGTGTGAATGATGTCTACCACCTAGCTTGGAAAGAACTCTGCCAATTTCCTAATATTCCAAAAATGAGTGGTAGGATTAATAAACTCTTCCACCTTCATATCTTCATTGACTAGTTCCCTATGAATACAATACCTTCTAGCATCAACTCTTTTTGGAATGCAACTGTTCTTCCATACATTCACTATACGCCCATCACCAATTCTCCATACTAAGCCTTTTTCTATTATCCACTTTGAAGAATGAATACGAGTCTAAGTAAAGCTTAGGTTATAGCCTTTCAAAGCTTCTAGTGGATGACATCTCAGGAAATATTTTGCCCCTAAAACCTACACCAATAAAGAGCCCTCCAAATGAATAAATCTCCACCATTGTTTAGCCAATAAAGCAGAATTGAAAGCCTTTGTCATTCTAAATCCCAAACCTCCACACTGTTTTGGCTTGACAAGTTCCTTCCACCTGATCCAATGCATTTTCTTTGTTTCCACTTGCCCACCCCAATAAAATTTAGTAGTAAATTTCTCAATATAAGAGCAGATAGACATTAGGAGTGTAAAACATCCCATCACATAAGTTGGTATTGCTTGGACAATCGCTTTAATTAATGTTTCTTTGCCGGCCTTTGATAAGGCCTTCTCCTTCCAACCTCTTAACTTCTTCCAAACTCTTTCCTTGACAAAATCAAATATTTGGATCTTCGACCTACCAATGATTGTAGGGAAACCCACATATCTGTGATGCTTTTCCACTACCTTAATTTTAAGAAGCCTTTCTAGCTCATGTACACGGGAACTGGGAACATTTTGGCTAAAGGAAAGCTCCAATTTGTCAAGATTGACTTTCTAGCCAGAAGCCTGCTCATAGGCCTGAAGTATGGATGCTAAAACCCTTGATTCGTCAGTGGTTGCTCTCGTGAAAACAATATTGTCATCTACAAAAAATAAATGAGAAATAGAAGGAGCCCAAGGGCAAATTCTGACTCCATGCAACAAATTAGTTTCAGTTGCCTTATGAATCATTCCTGACAAAGCTTTTGCACAAAGGATGAATAAGTAAGGAGAGAGTGGATCTCCTTGCCTAAAACCCCTTTGAGGGTAGAAAACTTTCTAAGGCTTACCATTCATCAACACGGAGAAAGAAATAGAATTCACACACCTTATAATCAGGTTCCTTCATGTTTCAGAAAAGCCCATTTGGTTCAAAATCCCATCCAAAAAACACCATTCCATCTCGTCATATGCTGTGGCCATATCTAACTTCACTGCCATGGCCCCCTCTCTACCCCTTTTCTTATGTTTCATATAATGGAAACACTTTAAGGCGATCAAGGCGTTATTAATAATGAGTCTACTTGGAACAAAAGCACTTTGATTAACACTAATGATGGATGGGAGGATTTTTTTTAATCTGTTGGCTATGGTCTTTGTCACAATTTTAAAAAGGACATTACATAGGCTCATTGGCTTAAATTCTTTTGCATGTGTCGGCTTCTTCACTTTTGGGATAAGCCCGATAAGCATTCTATTAAGCTCCTTCACACTTCCTCCCGCATTTAAGATATGAAGAGCCATCCTAATAACATCACCCCCTACAATTTCCCAAAAATGTTGGTAGAAAAACGCCAAATTTCCATCACTGCCCAGAGCCTTAGTCGGGTGCATTTGAAAAAGTGCTTCAGTTACCTCTTTAGTTGTAAAATCATAATCCAGAAAAGCAATCTGATCTTGTGTCAATCTATTACTCACAACGCTAGTTACCTCCTCAATTGAGACAAGATTTGAGGATTTAAACAGATGCTCAAAGTATGACGCCAACACTTTTGTGATTTCCTTGTCCTCCCTATAAATGCGTCTAGAATCATTTTTAATAGCATCAATATTATTCCTCTTCTGTCATTGGGATGCTTTTTATGAAAAAAAGACTAGTATTTTTGTCCCCATGTCTAAGCCAATTGGCTTTGGAACGTTGGGCCCACTTTATTTCTTCTTGAAGGTATAATTCATCCAAATCTTTCTCCGCCTTCGAAGTTGCCTTCATCACCGCATCTGTTTGAACCTCTTTCTGTAAGACCTCCAATTTTTTCTTTAGGAATTTAATCTTTTTTGGTAACTGAGTAAGAATCTTCTTACCCTAAATCTCTAAGTTCATGCTGGTTCATTCAATGTTGGTTAAAATATGATGTCTTGGCACCTATGATCTATTGACAATATCGCCACATTCCTTACCCTTCAACTACAAGTTTTCAAACTTGTAGGCCTTATGTCTCTTCCTATTGACCTTTCTTCTTGCTTGGTCAAAATCAACTACTATGGGGTTGTGATCAGAACAATGTCTCGGAAGGCTAGAGACACTAACCTGATTCCACATGTTCCTCCATAAATCATTTACTAATGCTCAATCTAACCTCTCTTCAATTATCACAGGTGTTTTTCATTTATTTGACCATGTGAATGGATAGCCTTCGCACCCCAAATCTTGTAGGTCACAATCTGTCAAGACTTCATGGAATTAGTTCACTTATTGTAGGTCTATCAGATTACCCCCTTTTTTCTCTTCTTGTGAAAAGACTTCATTAAAATCCCCCATACATAACCAAGCTATTTTTTGTATTAGGGCCAATCTACACATCAAGCTCCATGTCAATTTCTTATTTGCTAGTTCTGGATGCCCATATATCAAAGACATTTAGAACTTCTTGACCAGATTGAGGGCAGATACAACCACATTTATATGATTCATAAACCAAGCTACTACTTTTACTTCCACCTCATGTGTCCATATTAGTCCCAGGCCACCCGCTCTACTACAATTTAAGCCTGAACAATCCACTCCAAACAGATTTGAGAAGTTAGCTACATTTTTAAAAAAGAGCAACCCATTCATATATTTCCTAGTTTCCATAAGAAAAACCAGAATGGGCGCTTCAGAATACAAGAGCTTTCTCAAAGATCTTACTACACGTGGGTTCCCAAGGCCACGACAGTTCTAGCTGATTAGCCACATTGGTCCCGGTGGAGCTGTTCAATAGCCTCCACCAATGGATTAAGTTGGAACTTTTTAGTGTGCCTCTCATCTAGCATCATTACCATGAACTCCTCCTCATTTGCTAAGGCTTTTTCTTCGCTACTTGTTCGGGCACTAATGTAGACACCCCAACATTTCCCCTTGCTATCCTTTTCCATTTTTTAACATTTGTTGGTTATGAGGACCCCTTGTTTGTCTCTTTCTCTGCTTTTTTGCACTCCCCCACTACACCTCCCACATTTTGAACAATGGAAAAAGGTGTTTTGTCACCTCTCCTATTGTCTTTTTCCTCTTTAGACTTGGCCTTTAGATCATTCTTGCTTTCTTCACGAACCTCATTACCATAAATAATATTTGTGTGGACCTCATTTGGCCCTTGGGATCCACCAATTGACAGGTGGCAACTTGTTAGCAAGGAAACCACCTTTTCCACAGACTTTGCTAGCATTTTAACAATATCCTTCGTTGTTTTCTCCATTAATGTAGCTTCTTTCTCAATGCCCTCTTGCTTGTCTTTTTGAATGTGCCTCCTTATCCCACCGTAACATACCTCCCTATTTATTCCTGCAACTACTATATTTTTAGTTGGCAAAGTACATAACCATGGCCCATATGGGAGCTACTCAAAGTCCCCCGACACATGATCTTCATTATGGTTGTCACACTCCTTCAGGAGACGATCAAACTCTCCACATATATAGTAGTAATTTCCAAGTCTTTCATACCTGAAGATCACTCTTACTGCTCCTTTGTCTCTAAGTTGTATTTGCGTACCCCTACGGATAGGCTTGGAAATGTCTATCCACACACTCAATATCAAGAAACACCCCAACCGATTATCCTATGAAGCATCCCACTCCATGAATTTACCAAAGTGTTTCCGATTATGGTCGTTGTTTGCAATGTTCGGTATTTTAATGGTAAATCATAGACACCCATCCAGAACTAGCACTGTGTTAAAGCGACATCTACAGGATGTTTTCTTTGCCCAGTTCTTGCAAAACCACTAGCCTCTAATTGAAATTCCATAGGCTTGACCTGAGAATATGATTCCTATCCTCCTTTTTAAAGAACCTCAAAGTGAAAAGGCTCTTCTCAATATCTCGAAACTTGACCCCCTTTTACATCTCCAAGAATGGATCATCGTGGTTTTGAACGCTTTCGCATTCACCCACCCATTGGAAAGCACCTTCCCCACCAGCCAGTAATCCTCTCCGTCTTCAACTTCTTCCTCGTCATTTTTTGGTAAGTAGATCACAATGTCTTCCTCTTCCCTAAAATCCACCAATCTCCATGCCTTTTTCTCGCCATTTCTAAAAGGATGAATAAGCACGACAGGATTTGACCTAAGATGTATCAAAACCAAACATAGTCAAGAAAATGAGATCCGTTCTTAGGGAAACCTTTACGCTACTCAGGGGTTTTGAAAACCATATGCTAGTTTTCTACCCATGTTATGCACAGTATTTATTTTAATTTTAATATTTCTAATCATAGAAAATAATAAAAGGATTAATATACAACAATATAAAAAACCTTAAATAAGAATTAAAAAATGTAAAATATAAACAAAATATATAAATTACATTATATTATATCTTTTGGAATATTTTTTATATATAATATTTTTGTCGTTGAATAACTTTGATTTTTTTCATCATAAACTATAATGTTGAGGTAAGATTTATTCTTCATTATTGAAACAATAACTTACAATTGACTATGGAAAAATAAAAGTTGTTTATATGTTGTTATACAATAAATATAAATAACACAAAAAATAGGTAAATGGAAAAATATATATAAAGTACATAAAATGCATCATATTATATTTTATGAAACACCTCTTTGTACATAATTTTTTGTTATATCATTTGAAAATTCATTGATTAACTAATTTGATTGAATACCTATATCATTGTCAATTTCTCCATCAATATATGTAAAAATAATTATATTTTCATCTAAAACTTAAATCTCCTACAGTGTACAAACTAAAATATTATTGAGGTGTATTTATGCAATGCATGAAGCAATTAGAAAATATTTTATTTATGATGTTAGTGAAGAAATAATTTAAAACTATTGTGCAAAAAAAATGTATATTTAATGAATCAATTACTCGTGTAATTTTAAAAAATAAAAAAAATTATTTAAAATATTACATGAAAAGGATTTGCAAATTAAAACAAAAAATTATTTGTTGAAAAATAAATATGGATATATTTTTTTAAAATAAATTATATGTAGACATCAAAATAAATAATTTAATTTTATAATATCAAAAAAATATTAAATATTATCAAAATATTTATCAAATAGGCTAATTTAAAATACTTGTGATTCAATTGCTTATAAATTATGTTTAATTAATTTCATTAATTTATATAAAAAATATTTTTCCATAAAATTGTTGATATTAAAATTTATAAATGCTAAAAACATACACGTGTTCAAATTTAAAAAAAAAATACATATCTTTTAATAAAACATTATATCTGAATTATTTAATTTTATAATATCCCAATAGTCATTCCAATTGACCATTTGTGTCTTTGTAATATGCACTCACTATCAATGTTTTTTTTTTTTTTTGCTGGAATAAGAAAATGAAGAGTATCTAACCCTATTATAAATGGAGAGGTATAATGAGCCAATAAATAAAAGTGTTAACAAGTTGACCCACTGACAAAATAGCCTATTGCAATTAATAGGTCAAAATCCAAAAAACAATGCTATATGAACAATTGAAAAAGAAGAATACTATTTGCCTACAATATGACACATAGCAAAGAAAGCCTTCAAATGTATAATTTATAGATAGATTTACCCATTTGCGAGTCTCTCTCTTTTCATTTTTTCTTCTTTTTTTAACATTCCATCAATTTGATCCTTGAAATATCACCTTCTCTCGTAAATAGTCTTTAAACTAATGAAATTATATAAGTAGCCCCTAAAGTATTAAATATCATAGTACATGGTCCTTCAAGTATTGAAAATTTCTTCAAATCAGTCCCTCACCAAGAACTAAATTGATGGATATTCAATATTTTAAGAACTATTTATGTAATTTCATTAGTTCAAGGATTATTTAGTAGAAAGCGTGATACTTTAAGGACTAAATTGATGGTTTATTCTTATATAATACTTGTTCATGATGTAATTATTACAGTTTTTACTATAATATAATAAAATATTTTCTTAAAATAATAGACATTATATATGTAGAATTTAATATTATAATATTTAATATCAAAAATAAAAATAATTTTATAAATTATTTACTTATAATATAACTATTAATACTTTTATTATAATTTAATCAAGATTTTTATTAAATTAATAATCAAACTAATATTTTTTTATTATATATATATATATATATATATATATATATATAATATTTTGTAATAATTATTTATTATACACTAATATACATATCAGATGTATTGATATGCTCACTAGTTTTCTTGTACTCTTAGATTCAACAATAGTACATAAACTAATACGAAGTATGCATGACAAATATTTTTTTATTTTTGAATTTATTCAATTCTTAATCTAAGATAGTAATTGACAAACTTTTCTTTTTTTTTAGAAAAGATCGCCAATTTTTAAAATAAAGGTTGACTATAAATTCAAACTAAAAAAAATATTCAATTACCTATTTCTCCTTACTTTACTTTTCTATAAATCTATAGATTTAATAAACTATATATGATTTCTCATTCTTGAGACTTATAGTGATTACTTTCAGACAACAGAGCACATCAATAAGTTTTTTTTATCATGATGACATGTGTTATACTTTTGAGAATGGTCTGTTCATTGGTTCATAAATTTGTTATGCAAATACAAATTTCTCTTCAGTAGTTTCTTTTAATTCTTTGGTATGAGGATTGGATATTTAACAGTCATTTTGATACAAGCATATATAAATACCAAAGCAACCCGTGCAATTACAAGAGTCAACCTTCTTATTTTAAAATAAAAAATATATACTAAAATTAAGACTAATTATTTAATTACACAGTTGTATTAAATAAATATGAATTTGGATAATAAAAAAAAACACGAGTGACGTGTCATTTTAAATCTACATTAGTTGTATATATACAGGGGTGGAACAAAGGGGTAATCTAGAGAGACCATGGTCACATCTAATTTTTTAAAATTTTATTTAAATTTTATATATACATATATATATTGTATGTATACGTATATATTTATACATACATGGATGTATATATGTATGTATACATATGTATGTATGAAAGTAGAGGTGAAGCTAGAACTTCAATTTAAGGGGGTGAAGACCAAAAAAAAAATACTTTGTTGAAGAAAATTTAAATTTTTACATGCATAATATATTTTAAAATTTTAATATATAAGTAACAATTTTTTATAAATAAAAAATACATAACTTTGTGGAATACAAAAGTAATATATGAAAAATAAATAAATTAAATAGATAAAAAAATTTATAAATTTTAGGGAACCATAAATTATTTTCATAACACATAAATGTGTATATATACATACATATATACATGTAACATACATATATATGTATGTTACATGTATATATGTATGTATATATGTGTGTGTATATACATATATATGTGTGTATACGTGTATATACATGTGTGTATATACATACATATGTGTGTATATGTGTATATACATAGATGTATATACACATATACACACATATATGTATATATGTATATATACATACATACACACATACATGTATACATACATATGTATTATTGGAACCAAAGACGTATGAAGTATCTAATCTTTTAAAGTTTTGAAGATAACAAAAGTTATTAAATTTTAGAGTTCTTATCTATGTCCTTTTGATAAGCCTTTTAAGTCTCGTTATATAATAAAAAGCTTTTGCAGCGTCCAATATGTTATATGAAAATCTAGCATCCAACGCGCCACTCTAAACCAAGAGTCCAAATTGCTTTAGAAAACATAAGTGTCCAAAGCACTTCTTCGCAAAACTTTCCACATGTCTTATTTGAGACATCTCAAAATATGACTAAATTTAAAATGTTTTACCCTACTTATGCATGTACACATTGAAACTAGTGTTCTATTTTTGTCTAATGTAATCTAACATTCAAATATCTCAGCATTTAATGAAAAGAATGATATTTTTGTACAAGTACAGCTATGTAGAAAAGTAAATCAACTTATCAAGCTGCCAAACTGGAATAAGGAATGTTTAGAAAAAGAAATTCTAAAAAATAGAATTGGACCTCTCGTTTTGGTGCAAAACAAAAGTTATTTTTTGTTTCTTTTGCAAACTCGAAACAGCGCAACCAAAAAGAAGAAGAGTAGAATTCTCCCTTGAAAAGAAAAACTCCTTTACATTATTGGACGATCTTGCAAATTCAATAATTTTCATATTCTTTGCATTGCAAAGTTTTTTGTAATCGTACTTAAACTTTCATATCCTCTCACTATGAGTTGATTTCCTTTAACAACTTTATCTAAGTTGTGAAAGTTTAGAAAGGCTTAGTGACTAAAGAATACTTAGGTTCAAGTAATCTCGGATTAATCACTCTTGTAAGGCCTGAAGAGATAGATAGAATACTTGTTGTAACCAAGAGGTTAACTAGTAAAATTCCTTCTGAAAGAAGGTATTGAACATAGCTCAAGTTAACTGAATTAGTATAAATTTGTTTGTGTGCTTTTATTTCTTTTATCCTTACTAGTGCTTTTATTTGAGCAATATCTCTTACCGTTGTTACATATTCGTAAAAAAGTTTTCTTTAAATTAAAAACACACAATTGAACCCCCTTTCTTATACGTATAAGTATACATACATACATACATATATACATATGTATATATGTATGTATGTATATATATATATGTATATATGTATGTATGTAGGTATATATATATATATATATATACATATATATATATATATATATATATATATATATATATGTATATATGTATGTATGTATATATATATATGTATATAAATATATGTATATATATATATATACATATATATGTATGTATGTATGTATATATATATACATACATACATATATATGTATGTATACATACGTATGTATATGTGTGTATGTATATACACACATATACATACGTATATATACATACATACATTTAGGAAATGTTTTAAATGAGAAACTTTTACAATGAGAAAATGAGAACTTTTAATGATAGCCTTTAGATCATAATTAAAAAAAATTTGCGACTGAGATTAAAACCTAATTAATCACCTCTTATGAGACCATCATTGTTACTACCTTCACTACCATAGCCAGCAACAATGGTGGCAGCGATGGTGGCAGCAACGGTGGTGGTAGTGGGTACGGCAGTGATGGCAGTGGTGGTGGTGGTTGCAGCAGCAGTGATTTTAACAACCCAACACTTGCTACTGAACAACACTACTACCACTAGATACATTTATGTAATCATAATACAATCATCACAAGATCATAAAGACAATATATATATATATATATATATATGTATGTATGTATGTATATAATCATACTTGAGGTCAACCAACTCATCATCCCACTCGAGCGTGAAATAACAATATACATGTATCAATCCATGACTATACAAAGTTTATATCCAAAAGAATACAGCCATACCATATACATCTGTACGGGGAAGGGATACAAACAAACTCCCTAAAGCTGGTCAGGCTATCCATTATATACAAAAAGAGAATAAAAAGACTGTCCAAAAAAGAACCCAAAAGACACCCCATCAGTCACCTCCTCAACCAAAGCTACACCTTCCGCTCTGAGCAGCTGGATCTGCGAAAGCCTCGCCATCTACTCCCACGCCAAATGACGTGATCATCACAGTCACACCAACATACAACAGCAACAGATAAACCATAACAAAAACACAAGACAAGGGTAAGTTTACTAAAACAACGATATAATATATGATTACTGAAACCAACAACAATTCTCAACATTCACACTCACATATATAACATGCATTCATATGGCCAGCATTCTTAATTGTGAACCTTATATCACAACAAATTCACCACAGCTATGTTAATGCATGATAACATGACTCTCAAGAGATTCACAACATCTCAGGCAATCAGTCAGGTCTCACCCCCTACCATGGCCTATCCAAGCACCATTTAAGGATTGTCAAACTCTGATCTACGAATAAGCTTAGTGATTTGTCAGGATAAATGTATGTGGGTAGTGGCTTATCGCAACTCAAGGCCTGCACCACCTTGGCCTCTTGCGGAATTGCCCATCCACTTATCCCCGAAGGCCCATCGTCAGCTGCCCCACGTCTCATCCAGCACTAGGTTGGAGGCTCGTCTGAGTTGCAGCTCTGGTTAACCATCCAACTTACGTGCCTGCCTACATCACAACATAAGGTCCAACATTAGCTACCTCAGTTGTAACACCCATTTTCCTAATATGTTATTCAGTGTTGTGATAACTAAAAAATGGAAATTAGATATGTAATCAAGGTAATTAAAAGAAATAAATGAATTGTTGTGATATATGGTATGTAGTATGTGGTGATAGTTGTGTGTTTGAAATACCAGTTTGAATTTAGGAAGTTTGAGATCTATGCTTGAGCCAAATTGGGTGTGTTATTGGAGTGATTTTGGGGCTTCTAAGGAAAAATAGTTAAGTTAGACTAATTATATGTATAAGGAGTGGTTTGAGGAGTTATGAATCTTAGATAGCCCAAAGTCCATGTGAGAGCTTTTGAAGGTCCACGTATAAAAAGATGAAAGGAGAGAAAGTTTCTCTCATTCTCACATTCTCTTTCTCTCTCATCTCTTCCTTTTCTCTCTATCTCTCTCTAAAACTTCTCAAGCTTGTGAGGTTGTAAAAGAGTTTTAAGTTTAGTTAAGTGTTTGTGGCGAGAAAAGGAGCGGATTTATGGAAGATTTGGCTCAAGACACTAGATTCTCAAGGAACCTAAATCCGGATTTGGAAGCTTTTAGAAGTAAGGGAAGCTTACTGTTGGTTGATTTGTGGTTGTGGATGTTGATATGTCGATTTAATGCTTTGGAATCGGTTGATTTCTGTGAATAATTATGTGTATGTGGTTCTTGGAAAAAAAATGGGTTTGAAAAGGAGGTTATGAGATTTGTGGATGATTTATGAATAAAATTGTTATGTAATCGGCTAGAAAGGTATTAGAAGTAGTTAAAATTGTTTTGTGATGCTTGTTGTTGATTGATTTGGTCAAAAATGGGTGTTGGTAATTGATTTGCGAAGAAAACGATCGAAAATCGCACCCAGCGATGGATAGCTCGCTTAGCGACAAATTTTAAGGTCGCTAGAAGTCTGTCACTCACTTAGCGACAGAAGCTAATGGCTCTTTGTAAGTCATTCGCATAGCAACGAAAATCTCGTTTAGCGACGAAATTCATGCTCAGCGAGAGAAAAACAAAATTTTCTTTACTTTCTTATTATTTTATTGGTTATTGATGACTTTATTGACTCTTATGGATATCAAATGTATATTTTATGACAATTGGATGTTCAAATGGTTTTCTAAACTAGTTTTTTGGTTTTTCTTTATTATTGTTGTGGATTTTGTTTGATAAATTGTTGGAAAGTGATATTTGGGTGAAAGGTTACTTAGGTAGAGCTTCCACTAGTTATGTTGTGTTGTTGTGGTGAGATGTCTCACAGGAGATGTAGGTCCCAGTGCTGTGTGAGAATTCTCACGAGGTATATGTGGCTTAGATAGAGCCTTATTTGTTAACCATGCATAAGGCTAGATTGGACCGGCATGGAGTTGGTAATTGTTGTTGGGCCACGTGAGGTAACTGATGATGGACCTCATGTCGTGATGTTGCGATGTCACACACACACAAACACACACACACACACACACACACACACACATATATATATATATATATACTTATATGTTGACTCGTTGTGGCTGTGTTGATGTCGTGTTGTAAGGCATGCATTCATGCATATGTTGGTAGCTAAGGTAGTTGATGATGGACCTCATACCGTGGTATGGGTAGGCAGTTGAGGTAGCTGATGATGGACCTCATGCCATGGTGTGGGTAGGCAGCTGAGGTAGCTGATGATAGACCTCATGCCGTGGTGTAGGTAGGCGGCTAAGGTAGCTGACGATGGACCTCATGTTGTGGTGCGGGCAGGCGGCTGAGGTAGTTGACGATAGACCTCATGCCGTGGTGCGGGCAGGCACATAAATTGGATGGTTGATAGGATCTTCAGCTTAAATGGGCCTCCAACTATAGGTTGGCTGGTTGACAGGAGCTATGGCTTAGATAAGCCTCCAACCTAATGCCCCCAGAATGTAGTAAATCTCTCGAGAGTTGTGTCATTCATGCATTGACACTTTGGGGTTAAAAGTATGATGTGTTGTGCTGTAATGTATGTAAACTCATTCTTTGATATATTAGATTTCAAATTAGTATGTGGATGATTTGACATTCTTTGATATATTGGATTCCAAATTAATATATGGATGATTTGATGATATGGATTGCATATATTGGATTCCAAATTAGTATGTTGATGATCTGATGGTATGGATTGAATATTATATGCTTGTTTTGTTTCATAAGCTTACCCTTGCCTTGCTGTTTGTTTTGTTGTGGTTGCCTTGTTATCGATTGTTGTTGTGTGTTGCTGTGACTGTGATGATCACGTCGTTTAGCGTGGGAGCAGAGGGTGAAGCTTCAATAAACCCAGCTTCCCACAATTGATTCTTAGAGGTCTCAACTAGAGATGGTAGAAGGCCTTTTATGGGTAGAGCTCTTTTGGAAGCTCTCTTTTCTTTTGATTCTTTTTTTAGGTTGATGTATTTGTTGTATAGATGACCAACTATAGGGAGTTTAAATTTTGTATCTCTCCTTTGCTTTTATATAACTTGACTTGTATATTATATTATTTCATATCTTGTTTATATATATATTATGTATGAGGTCAAAATAGCATGTTGATTATTTATTTTTGAACATCTTAGTAGTGTATGAAGTAGTAATGGTACTATAGCGATAAGGAGTCATTACATCAACCGCCAACTTATGCATGAATGCATGTATCACTACACCACATCTACTCAACCACAACTAGTCAACATATAGATTTATATATATATCGATACAACCCATGGCATGAGGTCCATCATCAGCTACCTCACGCGGCCCAACAACAACTACCAACACCATGCAGGCCTAATCCGACCCCAAACATAGTTAACAGGTAAGACCCTAACCAAGCAGCGCTTACCTAGTGAGAAGTCTCACGTAACACAGGTGGAGGTCCTATTTAAGCAACCTGCACCCCCTATGAGATGTCTCATCACAACGACACAATAGAACTAGTGGAAGTTCTATCCAAGCAACCTTCCACTCTACTCAACTTTTACCACAACTGTCACATAAACTCATCCTATAAATCCTCTTCCAACACATCCCATGTAATTACCATTTTTTATTTAGACACAATAGAACACCTCTCTCGCTCGGCGGTCCATACACTCGCTCAGCGAGTACTTTCTTTACTAAGGTCCTCCTTTTCCCTCATGAAGGTTCTTGTTCAGCAAACATTCTGTCCTTAAAGTCACTCGCTCAACAACCACTAGGGTCGCTCAACGATTTGTTCTAGGGACTTCCTCCAATTCACTATCAACAACAATTCACTCAGCGAGTCATACATTCGCTTAGCGACTAGCCACTCCAGAAAGCATCCAAAATCTACACTCTCTTTTCGCTCAAGGAACATGGCGTTCGCTCAGCGACGCACTTACAACAGAGAGCAACAACTCTTCAGGGCCCCAATTCGCTCAATGAGCTCAATACTAGCTCAATGGATTACTCCCAGGCATTCTGGACACTCACCACTCGCTCAGCGAACATAGTATTCGCTCAGTGAACCACTTTCTAGAAAATTTTCAGAATTTTCATGATCACTCGCTCAGCGAATTGACCATCGCTCAGCGAGTCTCCTCGTTCCTTCAGTCACTCTCTACGACTCAAGAACACTCGCTCAACGACGCAAGCAATCACTCAGCGATTCCCAACCCGAGAGCCTCACTCCACTCCCAGGGTATTCTCACTCAACAAGAGCCACAGTTGCTCAGCGACTATTAGATGACAGTAGCAAAAACTCTCTTTGAAAAACTCCAAAAAAAATCCAAACTTTCCACTCACCTATACCCCAAATCAATTCCTTAGAGCTCGAATATGACCATACAACAGCCCACAACAACATACTCAACACATTCAACAATCCATACAACATTTCAATATGAATCAACTACGAAATCAAGAAAAACCCATTTTCAACCATATGTTAATACAACTCAGCCAAATCACATGTTTGAGTCAAATCCACAACAACATATGCATACCACTACATTCATACAACAAGTATTCAACAAGTATAAACCTTCCCTTACCTCTTGGAGTTCTAGAAATTTGAATTTAAGGAAGGAGAAAACATGAGAAATTGGAAACCCTTGAGCCAAACTCCGTGAGGGTTAGTCAATGACATCTTTCCAATGCCTAGAAACGGAATTCTTCTCTAGATTTGGTCTTACACTTCAAGAATAAAGAGATGGGAAGATGAAAATGAGAGAGATTTAGATATGAGAGAATAAAAGAGATGGAAGAATGAAAAATGAGAGAATGGAAAGAAAATGGCTTCCACCCCCCCCCCCCCCCTCCCTTTGTGTCTTGAAACTCTCCAGGGTATTCACACTAGCTTTGGGCTCACTGAGGCCCATGGTTCATCTAACCATTCCCCAAGACTTACAACTGGTCCAACTCAACTGTTTTTCCTTTAATAACCCAAACAAACACCAACAACACTTTCATTTGGCTTAAGCACATTTTTCTCAAGTTCCCAAAATTGCAGATTGAAATTCCAAGACCAACAACATAAAACAACAATTAACAACAACTCATTATTTATTTGTCTTAATTACCTAGATCACATATTATGTTTCCACTTTGGTTATTAAAGCACCAAATCATACATTAGGAAAAACACAACGTTACAGTGATGGTGGCAGCGAGCCTGGTGACGGTAGTGGCGACGACGGTAGTGGTGGCAATGGCAGTGACAACAACAATGGTGGTAGTGGCGACGGTGGTGAAGGTGATGACAATGGTGGTCTTATAATAGATGTTTAATTGAGTTTTAATCTCAGTCGTTCATTATTTTTAATTGTAATCTAATGGTTATTACTCATTTCTCAATTTAAGAAATTTCTCATTGAAACACTCCCCATATATATATATATGTGTGTGTGTGTGTGTGTGTGTGTGTGTGTGTGTGTATGTATTTATATTTTTGATTCCTTATTTTTTTATTAAAATTCATTTTGGTGATTTAATTTTCAAATTTGAGTTAATGTTGTCCTTTCGGAACAGTGGTCGTTTCAATTTTAGAGCACAATTTTGAACCCTTTTTGATTGATTCAAGACGTGAGACTTATCCCATTAGATTCACCTACATAAAAACTATGGAAACCACTAAGGTTCGAACCGAAAAAAGGTATAAACATGGTAAAAATCATGTGAAAAGTAGGTCTCACGGACAACCAAAAAAAGGCATAAACATGGTAAAAATCATGTGAAAAGTAGGTCTCACGGACAACCAAAAAAACTGAAAAATATAATATTAGATTCTTTTCCGATTACTCGTGGGACTCACTTTTCATGCGATTTTTCCCATGTTTATGGCTCTTTTTGGTTCAAACATTAGTTGAATTACATAATTTTTATATAGGTGAATCTAATTGGACAAGTTTTATGTCTTAAATTGGTCAAAAAAAGGTTTAAAGTCGTGCCACAAAATCAAAAATGATCATTATTTTGGACCATTAACTCAAATTTGAGAGTTAAAGGTCCAAAATAAAAGATAAAAGACAAAAATGAATTTTAGTAAAAAGATAAGGGGCTAAAAATATATTTTAGCTAAAAAGTTATGTACATTTACTCTTTAATCTTCACATTCAATTATGATCTAATGTTGCTAAAGCAAACCAATATGTGACATCCTTTTCTTTTTCTAATTTTCCTATTGCAAAAATTAAAATAAAATTGGTATGTTGTTGTTGTTGTTATTGATGATGATGATGATGATGATAATAATAATAACAATAACAATAATAACAATAAGAACAACAACAACAATAACAACAAGAACAATAACAATAACAACAATAATAATAAAAACAACAATAATAACAATAACAATAACAATAATAACAATAAGAACAGTAACAATAACAATAACAACAAGAACAATAACAACAAGAACAATAATAAGAACAACAACAATAATAACAACAATAACAACAACAACAATTACAACAACAACAATAACAACAACACAACAACAACAACAACAACAATAACAACAACAACAACAATAACAATAACAGTAACAACAATAACAATAACAATAACAATAACAATAATAACAATAATAATAATAATAATAATAATAATAATAATAATAATAAGTTTTTCTTACGTTTATAAATGGATTTATACTTCTAATTAAACTAGACTTTGAACGTAGTCTTGTTTATTTAATTTTGTAGAATTTTTTTCATTAACTCAATTAAATTTAGAACTAGGTACAAAATTTAAAATTTTAGTAATGCTAATAGTATTAAAAAGATTATTTGATAAAAGATTTGAATAATTATGAAGTGTATTGAAAATAATTAAGTGGTTGATTACCTAAATTAGTATTTTTTAAGAGGAACAAAATTAGTTAAACTAATTGGTAATTAGTTTAATTAATTTGGACTTGTGTGATGTTTATTTTTCGAGTAAGCAGTCACTTTAGTCCGTAAAATTGAAAGGTGTTATCACATTACTCTCTAATTGAAGGAATATTTTTTTTTTTAAAAGTCCCTAAAAATGCATATCGATTATCATATTAGTCCAAAATTTAAAAAACGTGTGACTTAAGTGATAATATTAACATATATTTAGGAACTAAAATGTCAGTAAGTTAAGTTTAAGAACTTATTTGACATTTCAAGAACTTATTTTACATTTTCTTAGTTTCAGGAACTAATGTGACAACGTCCACAATTTCAGGGACTAAAGTGACTATTTACTCCTTCTTTTTCTCTTTCTTTTCTTTTTTTTTGTTCGCTAGGCTAAAACTTTTTGGCTATTGCTACTTGCACTCCTCATTTTTACTTGTACACTCCCTCTAGGTTGAGGAAGAGGAATTGATTGAACCAAGCTCCTCCTTGCTGACACTCCTAAATGGCCATCAGAAGCTTACACCTCCAAGCACCTCAAGGAGGCTTGGATTTGGAAGAGTTGAGGTATGTTCTTGCTCTAACAGATGTAACACCCTTACTTTTGGCCTGTTAAACTGTTTTTCTAATTATTCTGTATTTATTTCTAGAGAATTGGATGGGAATATTAAAAATTTGATCTCTACGGTTACATTTGTATTAGTGAATAGTACTTATTTTAGATTTTTTAATAATTTTTGGGAAATAGAGTCCAAAAATTGGTAAAATGATTGTTTCGTCCCTAAAAGGCCAAATAACATAATTAATAGAAAAAAATAGTTAGAAATGTTTAAAATTTATTTTTAAGTCATCAATATAATTAAAATAATTAATAATAATTTTATAAATTTTTCAGGTATTTATTGAGATAGTTTTTGTGAAATGACAATAATACTCCTAATTGACTATGAGAATCAACCAAAAACTTTTTGACCTCAAAATATTTTTAAAATTTTATACTTACTATATTTAATAATAAAAATTTTATTTTGAAAAAAAAATAGTGAAAAATGTAACACCCTTATTTCATTTTTTAACTATTTTTCTAATATTTGATTATTATTTCTGAAAAATCGGGAAGCAATTTCAAATTCTATTTACCATGATTGAATTGAAAATATTGAGAGCTATCTAATCGTAATTTTTAATAATTTTTTTGAGGCGAAGCTGAAGAAATTAGAAAATGACGATTTTGTCCCTATTTCTCAACATTAAGGACTAACATGAGAAAAAGATTCAATTAGCATTAGAATGTCAATTTGAACTTGAAATCATGTCATATACATTAAAATATAATTTTGAAAATTTTATCAAAATTTTCTAGAATTTTGGTATAAAATGACCAAAATACCCTTAGATGTCTATTAAGCCTAGCTAGTATTGGTTTGACATCCAAAAATAGTGAAAATAGTATTTTCAGTTTATTTATAGGTCAAATATTTAATTTTAGAATTTTCAGAAAGAATTTGATATTTATTGAATTAAAATGGATTTTTTATGAATTTTCTAGCTTAAAAATACAAAATAAATACATATAATTCAAAATAAATTAATAAAAATTAAAATTGATTATTAGAAATTTATTTTTGATGAAAAATAATGTATTTGTCCAATTTTATTATTAAATGCATTATTTTGATATTAAAAGCTAATTTTTCAAGTTTATGCGATTTTATTAGTACCGGTTAATTTAACTATAGATAAAATTTACACTGATAAAGCTGGATGGCTAAGGGAGGCACTTCCAAGCCCTAGAAATATCTGATTCATCACTCTATTTTGTGTATGTGTCCTAAATTTCATTGAAAATAAATGAAAATCCTTATTTATGACATAATGGATGATGTTATTTGTTAACCACATAAGCTCCCACCCTTCTCTATAAATAGCCATGGTTTTGGACCATTTTTTCATCATCTCTTCCTCTCTTAAGCTGGCCTAAAATATTAGAGAGTTTTCTTTATCTAGATTTTTTTTTTACTTTGTTTTTATGTTAAAGATTTTGAATACATATATAGCAGAAACGCATTCTGTTATGTATGAATCCTAAATACATAATGGAATATGTATAGATACGTGCACCCTCCTTAGAGTTGTCAAAAAGGGCTAGGTTGGGCTCAAAAAAACACAACCAAAAAGAAATTGGGTCGTTTTGGCCTAGCGTGGGCGAGCCCGACAGGCCACGGGTTGGCCCAATATATATATATATATATATATATATATATATATATATATATATATATATATATAATCAAATAAAAAATATTAATATACTTAAAAAATTAAAAAAGAAAGGGTCACACACGTTTGTAAAAAAAAAAGACTAACATGAGTACTTTATTTTGAAAGTAAAATTCGCTTAAGATATAATTTTTAATGAGACTATTGAGTAATTTAGTCAACTATATATGAATAAAAATGTTCATTTATACTAGAAAGTATGTAGAATTTAATTTTAAATATTTACTATGATTTAAATAATTTAATTTTATTTAATTTTTGGCAAAAATAATAATAATTAAAATAGATAAGAATGTTAATAGGTCCAAAAAAAAATTTAGGCCAAATTAGCCCGATGGCCCACATAGGACTAGACTGAGCAAAAAAAAAGAGGCCCGAACACAAACCGACCGAGTTGGAGCAATGGCCCAGCGAGCCGGACTCTAACCCTCCTCTATCATAACAAAAATGTATTTATGTTATACAAAATCACAACAAAACATATTCCCGTCAAGAAGTATTTTTGGAATTAAAAAAATAATAAAAACAAGAGTTTAGGTGAAAATAGCAAAAACTAGGGTGGAAATAGTAGCCCCCTTCCACCTATCTGGGTTTGTTGGGCCTTAATAGACCCAATTATCTTTTCTATTATGATGGACGAAACAAAAAATTCAGGAATTAGGAAGGGTTGGGCCATTCGTCCTAATTCTTGTCATTCCAAATCTCGCTTTCCAATTTTTCAATCTTCCATAGTTCCATCCCTACCTAGATAAAAGAACAAAAAATGGGTGGCCGGGTGGGGGGTATGGGTCCAGTAAAACGGAGTTAGTCCCTTGAATATGAAGTTTGAATTTAATTTGAAAATTTTAAATAAAAATATATACTAAAAATAAGGCTAATTATTTAATTACACTGTTCTATTAAAGAAATGTGAATTTGGATAAAAAAAAATGAGTGACATTTGGTATTGAATCTACATTCGTTATTTAAAAAAAAAAAACGCTAATTATTTTGTTACACAGTTGTATCAAAGAAATATGAATTTTGATTTAAAAAAATGAGTGACATGTGGTATTGAATCTACATTCTTTAAGTTTGCTTTTAATTATGACGGGCAAAATATACTTTGAGAGATTAGATCAAGACAATATTCTACCTATACTATATATAAAACTAACACATGTTAATTTTGTATGTAATTTTTTCCGCCTTCGTTGTATTGTTGTTTTCTATTTACAATTGAAAAAAATTACGCTTATTGCATTGATTTTTACCCCGTGAAAAGGGAAGCACGGGATTGTTTATCTAGTTTTATAAGGGTGTTCACGGGTTCGGTTTGGGTTGGGTTTGGTCAAATCCGATATTCGAACCGATCAAAATAAACTAGGTTGGGTTGGATTGAATTTGTATAATTTTTTTTATCAAACCCGAACCGAATCAACTCGATCAATAACGAGTTGGTTTGGATTGAGTTCATGAGTACCCGTTCTTATTTAGTGATATATTAAATACACTTTTATAAAAAAAGAAAGAATTATAAAAAATAAATTATATTTTTTAAAAATAAAAAATCATAATAAACGTTGCATTGTTTACTACGTATGAATGATTGGCTCTACTATATAAGCCAAGGTCCAATAGCCACATTCGCTGTTTTCATTAGATTGACTTAGTGATCGATATACATATATCTATATTTGTATGTTACAATTAAAAGGAGTCAGTTCAATATTGAAACACTCATTATTCAGAATTTTTTAAACTAAAAATATATATAAATAATAAATTTAAAAATTATTCATGTCAACGGGTTGGGTTCATGGGTTTAAAAATTAAAACCCGTTACCCAACCTGTACATAAACTAGTTTGAACAGGTTGGGTTGGATGTTATCCAAACATCCAAAAAATCCAAACTGAAGTATTTGGATTAGTTTGGGTCGGTTTTCGTTCATGAATACTCATACTCGTGAACACTCCTATAGTTTTATACAAATTTTATAAGAGAGATAATTAAGAAAAGAAAATTATGAGATAAAAATTAACGCAACAAGAAATAAAATATAATATTAGAAAAAATATTGTATGAATAAAATATCTCATATGAGATTTTATTAGTTGAGTTGTATTATGATTTGCCCGACACATGTTTTAAGTGTGCACGAGTCAGGGCGCGATTGCTTTGCTGGGGTGTTGGTTGGTGCGATAATGGCTGCTCCGAGGTGCGGCGCTTTGGTCGGGTGCTAATGTCCGTCACAGTAGTGTGAGATGCACGCTGGACACAGGCGTTGTAGGTGGTGGGATAGGACTGCCCGTTTGTAGGCCATATAAGGCGGGGTGAGCATGGAACGGTTAGTTTGACTTTAGGTGATATTTAGGTTTAAATGGATCAATGTTAAAAAAATTGACAACTAGAACCAAATCAATACAATCACATTCAGGTTAGTTCAGGTTGGATTATTAGATTATCTAATAAAATAATAAAAAAATGGAAAAAATAGAAAACTGTAATAAAATGAAATGCATCAATAACATGTTTGGAACAATTAATGTTGTTGATGTACATATGAGTAATTTTTCACTTTAAAGTGAAAAAAAAAAAAAAACAACCATGAAAACTACTCTTAATAGCTTTAAACTTGACATGTGTCTTATGGTGAAAGATGCGAAATCAAACACACTAAATACGTTGCGAAAACTCAATTTCGGAACATCTACTTATTACAAAATTATATTCCAAAAACAAATTTAAAAAAAAATCTTTAGAAAAAAAATGCAGAGAAATATATACAAGTAAAAAAAGGAGTAGCTAGAAGCAACTCCCAAAAAGTACTTATATGATGAGGGTGTTGGGTTTGTTTTTACCCAATATGTTGACCAAAAATAATGTAATGCCCAATTACAAGGGTCTTTTTTGCTCGAAAGCTAGGAATTGATTTTAGAGAGTGAAATAAATAATTTTAGCGGTAGATAAAAAATTGTAATTGATATTATGTGTGTATTTATAATATATTCGGTCATGAAACCAAGAGCAAACACAAACACAGCTGAGGGCGTTTTCTGGTTAACGGAGCTCAAACTGCCATGGCAAAGAGCATGACAAAAAGGGAAAATTCGGTGGTATCCACCTGCAAAAATTTGGACACTCAAGTTAGTGAGTACATGAAGAGAGTGTAAAATGATGATTAGATTTATACTTGATGGGCGGATGTCCTTGTATAGTAGTGGTTTTGGCAAAAAAAACTATTAAGTCGTTATAGGACACATGGCATACGTGACAATTTGTTAAGGTCACATGAAAAGTGTAATGAGGTTGACATTAGTCAGCTAACCTTATAAGGTTGGCATTGATGAGTTGATCCTGGTCCAAGTTGACCATGAAAAGTTATGGAATAGATCCAATCTTGGTTGAGTGAGAAGAGTCATGTAAGGTTGGTTGTTCGTCCTAGTAAGTCATCTTGTATAATGGTGCGAAGGGCAGAGGTTGGAAAGTTGGTCCATAACATAATAAATTGTGAATATTTTAAAATATTAATTGTTGATTATTTTATTAATAATTAAAATTATTTATTTTATTTTTATTCAATTTAGAGGAGTTAAATTCTAATTTGTAATTTCAAATATAAAAATGACTGTTATTATACGATAAAGAAAACTGTGAAGTAATGACAATAATCAATAAAGATGGAGTGATTATATTGATAACTACAAACTGAAGCGGGCCAGATCCTCGGAAAATAAAAAGGCCCTCCTTGGCCATTATATTTATTCTACCTTAGAAGACTACACAGCCCGAAAAAGACGTTGTACTCCTTGGCCATTATCTTTGTCACTTGGCATACAAACGGATATTTTGAGTTGACAGGATTAGCGATGCATTTTTAACACCAGTTAGAGCCGTTCAAACCAGGTGTCAAAGTTAGTCAAATTATATTTTTAATAATTTTTTGTAGAATATAAATTTAATCGATCCAACCATTGAATTTGATGTTCTTATTAATTAGATCAATTATACAAAATTTTATATGATCTTAAAATTATTTGGTAGTTTATCACATCACTTTATTTTAACGTATAACAAGATATTAAAATATATATAAATATTCAATGTTAGATAACATATCTAAAAAAATCTGAATTATGTGAAATTGATATATATGATAATGAAGATGTTATCACATAATTTAACGGATGTGTTAAATTTGTATTATACAAAAAGTTATTGAATGTGTAATTTGACTAATTTTGACACTTGGTGTCAACGAATTCTGACCCTTTTAACACATTTTCTAATATTTATTAAAATTTATTGAAAATTACCAATTATGAGTGAGTTTATTAAATTGGATTGAGACTTACATAAATTTGTGATTTTTAATAAATTTTAATCAATAATAAAAATATGTTAGAATGAGTATGTTAAATACTATATTACTAGCATTTCTCTTTTTGAGTTTAAGCCATATTGAGAGTGTAGACAATGAAAAATTATTATATAATCTGAAACTATCGTGGTCTCAACTCAATCAATTTTACATAATATATAATTGAGTGTTATTAATTTTTTATAAATTAAAAAACTCAATTACTATTAATTAATAAATATTAGTTGAGACTATAAATACTTAGTTATCTAAGACTGTCTAATAATATTTTTGTACATGACACAAAAATGGTACATCTTTTAGCCCCAAGCTATCGAGGGCGTGTCAGCACTAGGATAGGGGACCAGATCGAGATTGTGGGTGGTGCACCCCAATCAACAACACATACGATGAAGATAGATGAACAACATGTTGCACAGTGCACAGGGTCAGAACTCAGAAGTGAACCCAGGAATCTGTATTAATTATTAGCATAAAATAATGATGAAAGAGTCTTTTATCGTTGCCACTGTATGGTCTCCATCCCTACCCGTGGAGGATACCACTATCATGATATATATTCGGAGGTTTTGAATAAATATACTTCCTCTCTTGTTTTTGTAAGAACCAAATTAAAAGTTTAGTTCGGTCTGTTTTATAAGAACCAATTTAAAATATCTTATACTTCTTTCAGTTTTATTTATAAGAATTAAATTGAAAGTGTTGTTTGGTCTTTTTATAAGAATCAATTCATAATATCTCTTGTATTAATTTTTTATTTACAAAAATACCCTTAATTAAAGTCATTTATCTGAGTTCAATAAGTAGTTAGTAGATACATTAAATTTAAGACAAAAAGTCTAATGTTAGGGATAGTTTTTAAAAAAATATAAAAATTTAAGACAAATGTAATGCTATCAACTAAATTAAACAATCTTCTTAATTTTGGTGATATAGTTAATTGGGTCTTATAAATAGAATTAGAGGGAGTACATTAATTATTATTTTTTTTTACAAAAATACCCTTAATTATGAGTTTTTTTCTCTATATTTAATAAATAGTATGTAAGATAATTAATGTCTTAAACTCTTTGAGAATGTAACTTTGCCTTGAATGGAGAGAATTTTGGAAACCTTATTTTGTTTCTTCACATTCATAACCAATAAAAATCAAAACAATAAATATATATTATTGATGAGAGAAATTAAAAGAATTAAATATTTAAAAATAATAATAATAATATGTCTCATTAATATTAAGGATAATTTTGAAAAGAACATGTAAATTTAGGACAAATTTAATACTATTAACTAAATTAACTAATTTTCTTAATCTTGATAAATTAGTTAATTGAGTCTTATAAAAAAGACCGAAAGGAATAGTTGCGATGATGCGCTTTCCAAAGCATCATGTTGGCTATTCTCAAAATGGATTGAATGCCAATATACTCCCTCCAAACTCAATTATAAGCAAACAAAAAAAAGTTTAGTGGACTCAAATATAAACAAATTTTAACCACTTTTACCCTATTTAATAATATCATCCCAAAAATACCCTTCAATTAATTGAGATTCTATTTCTAATGACTCTTTTTTACTCTTAATATCAAGTTTTAATGAAGGACACTTTAGAAAAAAAAAGGTTTATTTTTAGATGCGATTAGTACTAAAAAATTAAATGATATTAACCAACTTTCAGTTAATTTTACTTATATTGAGTTTGGAGAGAGTATAACGAAGACATGAGATCCTCTAAAGTATAATGATAAAGTATTTAATAAAATGATTGGCAAATTTAACACTTAAATTATAAACCTTACTACACTAGATTCATTCTCTTCATGTTCTTTAATATAGTTGTTTAATAAATAATTGTTATAATGTATTTACTACTAAAAGTCAAATTTAAAGTAATGTGTCGTAACATAATATATTTTCTATATAAGAATTAAATAAATTATTTTATTTCAAAATTTTCAAAAAAGTGAAATATATTATTCAATATTTCATTTAAAATTCATGTATAACTTTTTATCAAATTTACGTAAACTAAGTTTTTATAATTAAAATATACAAGAAAACAATTTGTAATTTCATTTAAAATCCATTTCAAACATGTAAATTAAATAATGTCAGTTTCATATGAAACTTAATTGAAATACGTAAATAAAATAATATAACTTTTTCTAAAATTAGTTTTAAATCCGTGCAAGTTCTAAGATTAACTATCAAATGTATAAAAAAAATATTTGCAAAAAAATTCATGATTTTTCGCTTAAAAATATAGCTTCTTTTAAATATAAATTTAATTTTGATATGTGTAAAAGTTTTTTAAAAAATACCTTAAATATATTTTTTAAAATAAATACCATAAAAGTAGTGATTTTTACTGTAAATACATCTAAATAAATACTTAAAAATATAGATAAATACTAAAAATACATTTTTAGTAGGTATGGTTAATACGAATTCAATTCCTCTAAAAATTTAAATTAAATAATGTATTTAATTTATCTATAATGTAGTAAATAATGTACTAAATAATTGCTAAATAATGTTCTTAAATAATATACTATATTATTTATCTATAATATACTAAATAATGTACTTATCAATTATTTATCTATAATATACTAAATAAAGTACTAAAATAATAGAGTTGAACTCTATTATTTATCTATATTTTTAAGTATTTATTTAGATGTATTTACAGTATAAAAATATTTTATGCTATAAATTAACCGTAAATTATCATACTACTAAAAATCACTGCTTTTTATGGTTCTTATTTTAAAAATTATATTTGAGGTATTTTAAAAGACTGTTACACTTATCAAAATTTAAGTATAATTATAATTTTTTCCTTGTATATTTCAATTAGAGTTGTGAGAAAATATTTTTTTTTCATTTTTATTAATTTACTAGAAACTTAGTTTACATAAATTTGATAAAACATAAAACGAATTATATAATTATATATTTCATTTTTTTGAAAATTTTGACACAAAATAAAATAATTTATTTAATTTTTATTTCACTTATATATAACAAATATATTGTATGGGATTAAACAAGACGAAAATGACAAAAATAAGTTTATTACAGTAGGTTAAATCTGACTTTCAATAGTATGCATCTCATAGTCATTATTTGCTAAACAATTATATTAAAGAATATGGAGAGTTATATGTGTGTGTGTGTGTGTGTCAAGAATGAATCAGGAGCCAATCATTTCATTACTTTACCAAAATTTTTACCATTATACTTTAAAGGATCTTATCTCATATATCGAGACATACTCTTCAGGCTTCATGACACCCGCTTAAAAGAAGAATCATATTGCATTGGTGAGAATAGAGAATACCATAGGAGTAGTGTTTTAAAAATCCGCTTGGACCGGCCGTTTGGACTAGAAACCAGTTGTGCAACCAGTCTAAGTCAGTGATTGGATCGAACATGTCATTGACCTGGTATGAATTGGGTTGACTCGGAGAGTTTTGTAGTTGAACCAGTGAACTGGCGAGTTAATCCGGACCGATTCAAAGATTTTTTTTTAGTGTGAAACAATGTCATTTTAACTACAACTATTGAAAAAAATAAAAATCCCAACTTATAATATAATTTACATATTTAAAAATATTTATTTACGATGAATTTTAATTATAAAAAATAAATATTCATATGTGAAATGATAATAATCACCAAAATCCTTAATCCGAATGTACATATACGTATGACATAAATGTTTCTTATATTGATATAAATGCATAACCTTCATTCACTTACTCTTGTTTGTTTTACTTGAATGCGTAACTTTCAGTTCTTTCTTCCTTCACCTTCATCTCAAATACCATTGTTGATTTTTATTTATTTTTGAGCTACACATCACCATTAAAATTTAATTTAATAAATTTTATAGGTATAAAATTTATATGTCATGAATATTTTTAATTTTTTTAATTGAGATCGGGTCATGCGGTTCTATTAATGAACCTTTTATTTGATTATTGACCTAGTGATCCAGTATCCTGATTGAGTCGATGACCGGTCCAAGTTTTAAAACATTGAGTAGGAGACAACCTAACAAAGCTATTTAAGATTATAAATAATTGACTTTAGGAGCCAGGGAGACCTTCCAATTTTTTAAAGATTATAAACTTAAATATGTTTTTTGTTCCTCAAATGTGGAGTAAATTTATTTTTGGTCTCCCAAATTTAAAATTAATCTTTTTAGTCTCTCTAATTTAAAAAAAAAATCTATTTTAGTCCTTTAGGACTACCTACGACATCATTAACAAGACAGATTGAGTCAGCTATACGACATCAGTTGAGTTTGGTATAATGTTTTTACTAACAAAGACACTACTAGGTAGATTTTATGTGATAGATTTATTAATTGTGTTTGGACAGAAGGATTAAAACATGCTTTTTTCAAATTATAAGGACAAAAAATATTAATTTTAAATTTGGAAAATAAAAAACAAACTTACTCTAAATTTAAAGGACTAAAAACCTATTTAACACCTTCATATAATTGAGTACATCATTTGATTATTTTGGTTTCTACAAAGTATTTGATCAAGATGCACCACTAACTAGGATGACAATTCAAAACAATGCAATAAAAAAAATCTAATAAAATAATATATAGGTAAATTTGTAGAATGAAAAAATCATATTGACTTTTCAAAAAGGAATGCTAGTAGCGTATCTAGAATCTCATCCAATACTCACATCTCATAAAAAAAACACATCAATTGGATCTTTGACGCAGAAGCTATAGTGTCTAGCTTTCGATCTAACGCACGTAAATGTTCTATAAACGCAAAAATAAGACGCATTGACTATCTCCAACGTGGGTACTAGAGTAACTCCAAAGTTTGAAGCAATTTATATGCTACTTTTTTATAGTTGGAAAGCCATTTTTGTAGGATACAAAGAAAGCACGTTTAGAGAAGTAATGTTTTCTACTGTTTAATGAGACCTAATAAAAATTATATATTAAAATATTAATATATGTTTATTATAAAATTTTATTTAATTAAAAAATAGTCTATTGCTACACATTTAAAAATGTTATTAATTTAAATTTATTTCAATTATTTAAATTATTAGAATATTTTAATAGTATGTTTTCACTTTTTTATGTTCATTTGCTGTAAATAAATATCTTTATTTAATTTTTTCAAGCTTATTATTTTGAATTTTAACTTTTAAAGTGAAAATTTTACATAATTAAAAATTATTATATATTTATTATTTAAAAATTTAATATAGAAATATATTACTTTAAAATTAAGATGAATTCGAATAAAAAGGATCGATTATAGGATCTATTTAAAAAAATAGAATTATTAAATTATAAGAAATAATAACTGAATTATTTAAAATAATAAAAAATGACTTTATAAAAATTACAAAATATTAAATATAAAAACTAATGTAAAATATTAAACGCCCTAATAAAATTACCAAACAAGAGTCAAAATGGGATTTGCTCCACACCCATCCAATCTAATTGACATGACAGGATTAGAGTACGTGGAGATTGAGCGAACCAAGTGCCAACAGCTAACAAACTAGATTCTGGAATCCCCACTCCTCCCTTCCGCAGTCCATACACTCGCCACACTCAACTGTGTTAATTGCAAGAATAACATTATGAATGTTATTTACTATCTTTTAGGTAATGTATCCTCTATCTTCTAATTTAACATGCTAATTTTTAACAATAGTGTTTTTAGAATTTTCTTTTAATGAAAGTATTTTTAAATATTTTTTTAATGTTTTTCAAAAAAAATTAATAATTAAAAATAACTTTATATTATAATATAAATTATTTATTATAAATCTAAAATATAATTTATATGTTAAAAAATATTTATTTATTATAAATTTTAATTATAATATAATTTATATATTCACAAATATTTATTTATTATAAATTTTAGTTATATAAAATAAACCTTTACCGTGTGCATTGCCTATGTTAAAATACTAGTTTTTTTTTAAGAGTAATAATTATAAATTCCCTCAAATCTTAAATATAAATAAAAAAAAACTTATATATGTTGGTCTCAAATATAAGCAAATTTTGCCAACAAGGGTTGGCACATCTAGTTGAGTCCTCCGCTTACACTAACTATGACTTAGATTTGATTCTTAGATTTCCCAAAGGATGTGTCTTCCCCTAATTTAAACTTTTCCCTCTCTCTCTCTCTCTCTCTCTCTCTCTCTCTCTCTCTCTCTATATATATATATATATATATATATATATATATATATATATATATGAAATACCCTTCATTTAATTGAGATTGCATTTCTAATGACCTTTTTTTTATACTTGATATCATGACAATTAAGATTTTTTTTAAATGGGATTAATAAAATTAAATGATATTAACTAACTTTCTTATTTAGTGTGAGTTATTTTTTTTTTTGGATAAAACTTACATACAATTGTATAGGTGCTGTTTTTACTATTCTCTAATTAGATTTGAAGCTCCACCTTGGTAATCTACAAAATAAAGGTTTGTATTAAAGATTATGCAGATTACCAAAGTGAAACTTTAATTCTGATTGAAGAATAGCAAAAACAACATCTATAAAATTGTGTATAAGTTTTGTCCTTTTTTTGCTTATATTTGAGACTATAGAGAGTAAATGATTATGATAAAAAAAAATTAAATAAAATATTGTTATTAAAAGAGTTACAATGTACTCCCTCTAAACTCAATTATAAGCAACAACAAAAAAAGGTTTAGTGGACTCAAATATAAGCAAATTTTAACTACTTTTATCCTATTTAATGATATCATTCCAAAAATACCCTTCATTTAAGTGACATCTATTTTCAATGACTCTTTTTTATTCTTCATGTTAAGCTCCAATGAAGGGCACTTTAGGAAAAAAATTGTTTTTCAAATGTGAATAGTAGAATTAAATGATATTAACTAACTTTGTCCCTAATAGACAAAGTGGGGATAATATTATTATTGCACAATAGGTGATTCATTCAATGAGATATAAAAATGGTAGAAAATGGTGGATGGCAATTAATATTGACCTAGAAAAAGCATATGATAGGTTGAAATGGAATTTTGTAAAAGATACTTTTAAAGATATTGGTTTCCCTAATAATTTCATTTCCATTGTTTGGGCTTGCATTTTTTCTCCTAGGATGAAAAATCTCTAGAATGGTGAGACACTTAAAGAGTTTCTTTTGCCTTCTCGAGGCATTAGACAAGGTGACCCTATTTCGCCTTATTTGTTTGTCTTATATGTTGAACACCTTCTCCATATGATTAATCTTACAATGGAATATAATTTGTGGAAGCCAAATTGGATTTCTAGAGGTGGGCCAAAGATTTTCCATTTGGCATTTGCTGATGATCTCCTTCTATTTGCTGTGACTGATATAAATCAAGTAAAAATGATTAAATCTATGCTTGATCTTTTTTGTACCAGCTCGGGTCAAAAGGTAAATCCAGAGAAATTTTTTTTATTTTCTACTAATGTTGGATGGCAAGTTAGGAACCAAATTTCTCTTGAATTTGGTTTTCAATGTACCTTGGATTTAGGCAAGTGTTTGGGAATGCCTTTGTTTCATAAGAGACAGTAGAGATAAGATTTTCAATTTATTATAGATAAGATAAATATGCTTCTTTCTAATTGGAAGCATAATTTATCCTTGGATGGTCGCGTTACTTTGGTGAGATCAGTGTTTCAAGCCCTTCTTGCATATGTGATGTAGACTGTTTGGCTTCCTAGGTCTATATGTGATTTCATTGATAAAAAAATGTCGTGAATTTGTGTAGGGCGACTCTAACAAGCAATGCATATTCACTTGGTTGATTGGAAGACAACGTTTACTCCTAAATTGAATGGGGGATTGGGCTTAAGGGAGTCAAGGAAGTCTAATAAAGCCTTTTTCATGAAGCTAAGCTGGAAGTTGTGTAATAAGTCTAATGACATTTGGGTTAAGGTGATTAGGGATAAATATGGGTATGGCTCTAGTAGGGTTTTAAACATTGCTGACAGTAAACAGGGTTCCAATCGTTGGCTTGGTATTAGGAAGACTTGGACAAATGTTACGAATAACTTCTGCTGGCAAGGGAGGAATGGTAGAAGTATATCCTTTTGGACTGATAGGTGGTTGCCTAACCATAAATCTCTTCTTTCTTATGTCAAGGATTAGGAGCACATTCGATTTCGGGAGTGTCTTGTGGCCTTTTTCATAAATGCAAATGGGGATTGGGACTTTTCGCCATTTTGCCCAATTCTTACCTACTTCAATTGTTGATGCTATTAAAGCTATTTTCCCCCTTTGTGGTAACAAGGGGAGCAATGTTTTAGCCTGGAAGAATTCTCTAAATGGCTTCTTTAAGTCCTCCTTTTCATATGAGAGCTTAAGTCAGAGGTCTCATTCTCTTGATAGCCTTATCTTCAAGGTTGTGAGGAGGTGGTGTGGCTCAGAATGTGTGAAAATGGTGCTCTGGAAGGTAGTTCATCAAATCCTTCCCACAAATGTTATAAGGAAGAGAAGACATATGACTACTGATGACTTGTGTCCTTTGTATGGTATTTGTCCTGAGTCCATAATCCATATCCTCAAGGATTGTGCCTTTGCAGTGTCTGTGTGGCATGTTGTTTCTGGTGGTGTCTTCCCAAATTCTTTCTTTGGGGTTGGATCTTATCCCTTGGGTAACTTAAAGTTTAAAGTTGCATAACTCTATTTAGGGTGTTGTTTGGAGTACTTGTTTTACAATAACCTTAGACAAGATTTGGAAGGCTAGGAATTTCCTCATTTTCCAAGGGAAAAGGCTGGATCTGGTTGTGTTGAGTAGGGAAATTCTCACTACCAGCAGGTTGGTCCATTATAGCAATGGTGAGTATGAGTGAATTTATTTTCTTCGAATCCCCTTCATTCTCAGGCTTTGGCAGCATAGATCCAACCTCTTATTGGGTGGATAAAGGCTAATTGTGATGGTGCTCGTTAGAATTGTCTTCAAGGGCTTCGTGTAGTGGTGTCTTTCATGATCATACTGGTGTCTTTATTATGGGTTTTTCTATTAAAATTGGATCTTCCTCTATTGATCAAGCTAAACTTTTTGTTGTCCTGCATAGTCTTTGTTTAGCTACTAAATACAGGTTTTGCCCTTTGCTCGTGGAATCCGACTTTAAGGTGCAAGTGGAGTTTATTCAAAGAGGGTGCTCTTCTATTCATCCTTGTTTCCAATTGGTGGAAAAGATTTGTCGATATATGGCTTTGACACATACAAGTAGTATTTTGCATGTTTTTAGAGAAAATGAGTTAATTTTGACTAGAACGGTCACTAGTTGGAGAATGTCTATCGAATATCAAAAGCTCAACAAGGCCACCAGAAAAGATCACTTCCCACTCTCTTTCATGGATCAAATGCTAAAGAGGCTTGCTGGCCAAGCGTATTACTACTTTTTAGATTGTGTTCGGGTTATAACCAAATTATGGTTAACCTAAAAGACCAAGAGAAGACGGCCTTTACTTGTCCCTTTGGAGTGTTTGCTTATCAGAAGATGTCATTTGGGCTATGCAATGCATCGATGACATTTTAGAGATGTATCCTCGCCATATTCTCCGACTTCATGGAGAAATGTATAAAGGTGTTCATGGATGATTTTTTAGTGTTTGGAGCCCCTTATCATCTATGCTTGGCCAACTTGGACACGGTGTTGAAAAGGTGCATTTCGACAAATCTTCTCTTGAACTGAGAGAAATGCCATTTTATGGTTCAAGAGGGGATTGTTTTAGGGCATAAAATCTCTGCTAGAGGCATTAAAGTTGACCAAGAAAAAGTCGATGTAATTAAGAAGCTGCCACCACCCATAAATGTCGAGGGTATTAGAAGCTTTCTTAGGCATGCTGGATTTTCTAGAAGATTCATTAAAGACTTCTCCAAGATAGCAAAGGCCCTATGTAATTTGCTAAATAAGGACACCTCATTTTGCTTTGATGGAGATTGCATGAAGGCCTTTAACACATCGAAGGACAAACTAGTCACTGCACCTGTGATTGTGGCTCCAACTTGAGGCCAAGAATTTGAACTGATGTGTGATGTAAGTAACTATACAATTAAGGTTGTCTTGGGGTAGGGAAAGAACAAGGTCATTTATTTTATATAGTACGCTAGTAAGGTGTTGAATGATGCTCAATTCAATTAAAG
Source organism: Spatholobus suberectus (assembly GCA_004329165.1). Taxonomy (NCBI): domain Eukaryota; kingdom Viridiplantae; phylum Streptophyta; class Magnoliopsida; order Fabales; family Fabaceae; genus Spatholobus; species Spatholobus suberectus. The sequence goes on along the minus strand of CM014730.1, from coordinate 60,304,063 downwards.
AGTTACTAGCAATAATATATGCTTTGGAGAAATTTCGGCCCTACCTCATTGGCTCCAAGGTTATCATCTATACTGACCATGCTGCCATAAAATACTTCCTCACAAAACTGGACTCAAAGCCTTATCTCATTCGATGGATCCTTTTGTTACAAGAGTTTGATCTAGAAATCAAAGACAAGAAGGGGAGCGAAAACTTGGTGACTGACCATTTTTCGAGAATGGTGAATGAAGAGCTAATCGCTCAAGAAATGAAGATTAGAGAAGAATTCCCTAATGAGACCTTGTTTTTGGTGAAGGAGCGACCTTGGTTTGTTGATATGGTAAATTTTAAGGCCGTTAGCATTGTTCTTGAAGACCTTAATTGGCACCAAAAGAAAAGGTTCTTTAGGGATGCTATTTTTTATATGTCAAATGATCCTCATTTGTTCAAAATAGGGGCTAACAATCTTCTCCGTAGATGTGTGACTCAAGAAGAAGCCAAAAGCATTTTGTGGCACTGCCGCAACTCTCCCTAAGGAGGCCACTATAATAGGGAGAGGATAGCTACTAAAGTTCTCCAATCTAGTTTCTTTTGGCCTACACTGTTTAAAGATGCATATGCACATGCTCAAAGTAGTGACAACTGCCAAAGGACCAAAAGCATCTCAAAATGCCATGAAATGCCCTTATAAAACATGTTGGAAGTTGAGGTGTTTGATTGTTGGGGCATTGATTTTGTTGGACCCCTACCCTCCTCATTCTCCAATGAGTATATACTAGTTGCTATGGAGTATGTGTCCAAATGGGTGGAAGAAATTGCTACTCCTAAGAAGATGCAAAAATTGTGATAAAATTCCTCAATAAGAACATATTTTCCCTCTTTGATGTGCCAAGAATTCTAATCAGTGATAGACAGTCACACTTTTGCAATGCTCAACTCCAAAAAGTTTTAGAACATTATAGTGTGAAACATAAAGTGCCCTCTCCATAATATTAGGGGTGTCAAAACGAGTCAACCTAACCCAACTCGCCAAAAAAAAGGTTGGGTTAAGTTGAACCCGTTTTTTGATTTAGTTGGAAATCTCAACCCAACCCAACCCTTGACAGGTTGTAACACTCTTATAATTTTAAATATAATTCATATTAATTTAATTATTAAGTTAAGTTAATGAAAATATGTGTAATTTTTTTTTATTTTATAATAGAAAAAATTTAAATTTGTCAGAATTTAGAAATAGAAGTAAAAGATAAAAATTGTATATATATATATATATATATAACATTCATCAAAAGTACATCAAAAGATAGATACTACCTAACCTAATACATACGTTAAAAAATTCTTATATAGAGTAGTGTTAATCTACCATATCCCTTACCCTTTGTTGGGATTAATAGAAATTGAGAAAAGAGAAGTGGATAAAAGAGAAGTGGATGAGAAAAAGTTGTTTTATGTTATTTGTTTAAAGAGAGAAGTAGAGAAGAGAGAAATTATTTATGTGGGCTCACTAAAATAAATCTCTTCTTTGTTGAAGAGAAAAGAGAAAAACGAGAGATAAAAAATTATAGGACTCACTCAAAATTGCAATTATAACTTTACTACTTCTTTCTATCTCACAATATCTATATATATGAAGGGGAAATATGTCCTTACAAGAAAATTTCATTCTTTTCTCTCCACTTTTCTATCCAATCAATCAATGAAAAGAAAACTCAACTTTTCTTTTTCTTCTACTTCTCTCATACTTCTTCCAGTCCAAACACCTTAAAAACCTACCTATTCTCTACCTATTCTTTTTTCTCTCCTACTTCTCTCTTTACCCAAACAAAGCATTAAGGAAAGTATTATAAATTAGATCTACAAATCTAGAGGAGTATCCTTTAACTAGTCCTCAGCATCATTAGGCGTTATTGCCATCTTTAATAATCACGATCAATCATACAAGGAAGAAAAACAATAGAGTGAGGTGTTTTGTTCTAAAATTACTTTTACATGTATGGTAGGAAATCTACCATAATCAAAACAAAATCATTGAAGAGAACTTAGGGTTTATTCTAAGTTATACTAAACTACCCTTAACTTAGTGTAGATCTATACTTTCCATTAGTGAGTAATAGTTCTCAACAGAAACTAGAAAGTGACTGGGGGTATATATACCTCTCTCAACATAATCACATGGTACAATTCTCATTATCAATGAGTAATAAATAACAGTCAGGTCGTCCATTTACAAAGGTATACTCTCAAACCAATCCTAGAACGTTGAGTAGTTGTTGAGCTTATCGAGCTTGTCAGGTAAATATCCCAGCTCACAGATGCTACCCGGGCCATTGGGACTTTTACCACTCAATACCTAACCCAAGACCTCTTCGAATAGGTTCCTGTCATTCTTCAGTGTATTAAACTGTAGCTTTCCTAACAAGGTGTTATGCCATTACATGTCTCTTGTTTTACATTACTCACTAATTTATTAATTTCTAAATGTTCACTATGGTCTCATTAAATTTGAACACCAGTATAATTTCTACTAATATCTCTGTCTTATATTACAGAGATTTGATCCATAGATATTATTCACATAATTCATAATTCATATTAAAACATATAATGAATAATTCAATAAAAATAAAGACATAAAAATTAAAATAAAGACTGATAATTAAGAAATAAATCATAGAATGGTCAAAAATTTTCATAAAAATAATTTTTAAGCTTAGAAAAATTATTAGAATTTTATTACAAATTTTTAGAAAATTTTCAATTTTTTTGAAATTTAGTGTTTTTAAGTAAAATATGTTTACAGACACTTATAGAGCATAATTAGAAGTAATAAATAAACTTTAAAATTTATGAAATTTTTACAGATGGTCTATTAGTGTGTTTGAGTTTACTTGAACGATAAGAACTTAAACTGAAATTTCTACAGTAGTTTTCTAAAAATAAATTCATAAATAACTCATAAAATAATTTTTTGTGCTTAGTTTCATATTATGAGATTTATAGTTTATTTCTTCTACTATTTTTACTAACTAATTAAGTATTATTAAAATTTGGCAATATAACAGCTAAAAATATTTTATCTAAATTTGGAAAGTATAATAACTTAGTAATTCTATTATAGTTGTTTAAATTTGAACAATATAACAACTTAATAACTGTACTATACTTGTCTAAATTAGAGTGGCATAACTACTGAATAAGTGTATTTTAATTATCTAAAATTAAGCAACATAACAACTTAGTAAAAGTTTAAATCTAATACTAAATATTATAACATTTATAAAACTTGATAAATCTAAACATTGAAAGGTTTAAGGGAAAACCTTTCCTACCAACATGCAAAGTAATTGAAATTTAGAACCCACCCCACTCCTCCCCCCCTCCCCCCCATTACCTCTAGGATAGTTGTTGAAGAAGAGAGAATTGTTAGTGCACAAATCCTAGAATGAAAGCTTGGTGAAAACTAGTAGAATTTTTGTGTAAAAAAGAAATTTTATGGAGAGTGGTGGCTATGGAGCAGATTTTGGCTATCTCAATGGAGGAAGAGGATGGAGAATTCAGCTTCATTCCATGGCTATTTATAGAAGAGGAAGGGGTCTTAGGTGTCCATATAATGAGATCATCCATGATGTAAAAATTCATATTTTTCTTTTTCTTTTTAATCAAATTAGGGATACATATTAAACTTAGGTGATGAATCAACTATTTCTAGAGTGAAACGTGCTGGTTGAGCTGTCTCAAAGCTCTCCAATGTAAATTTTACCTGTAATTAGATTAGTTAGTACTGATAAAATCGCCTAAACTTGATTAAATTAACTTTTAATATCTAAATAATTAATTTAAATATACATATGAACAAATGTATTATTTTTTATTAAAAATAAAATTTAATTTTTATTATTTTTTCATATATATATATATATATATATATATATATTGTATTTTTAAGCTTAGAAAATTCATATTAAATCCATTTTAATTCAATAAATGCTCAAATTTTTATAAAAATTCTAAAATTACATATTTTACCTAGAAATGTACTAAAAATATTATTTTTACCATTTTTGGATGTCAAACCAATACTAATTTGATTTACTTGACACCTAGAGGTATTTTGATCATTTTACCCCTAGAATTCCAATTTTTTTTTAAAATTATATTTTATTACATATAACATGATATTAACATAAATTGACATTATAATGTCAACTAAATCTTTTTCTCATGTCAATCCTTAATGTTAAGAAATAAGGACAAAATCATCATTTTTTAATTTATCCAGGCTCTGGCTTAGAAAAATTATTAAAATCATGATTAAATAGCTTTCAACAATCTGAGTTTAACTACGGGGATCAAAAATTTGAAATTCCTTCCCAATTTTTTAGAAGTAAATACAAAATAAATAAAAAATTACTTAATTAAGTAAGAGTAAGGTGTTACATGAGTTGGCAGGTTGGGTTGGGTTAACCTGCCAACCCATTAAAAAAATGATAAATCATTTAATTTTTTTGCCTTAATTTTTTTTTCAAATTTTATGATCAAATATAATATTAAAAAAGAAAAAAATTTATAAAACTAGTAAATAAAAAAACCTACTTAATACTTAAAAAATGATCAATTCATCATAAACTTTAAGTAACAATTTTTATTTGTCCTAAATTCTGATGATCACAAAAATTTGCATTTTTGTCTTGGGACTTCACAAATGACATATTTAAATAAAAAGAAGCCTATAATATCAAATATTACATGAGCTATAATGCAATCTCAACTCAAAGGCTCAAGCTAAAAAAAAGGCAACTCAATGGGCCAACCCTACCAAACCAATCATTTGGCTCGTCGGGTTGGCAAGTTGAACAAGTTGGGTTATGCAGATTGGAGGGCAAAATTGCATAACCAAACACAACCCGTTTTATTAGGTTCTGCGAGTTGACCCGCCGGGTTGGACCCGTTTTGACAGCCCTACTCCATATCATCTGCAAACTAATGGCCAATCTAAAGTTTCCAATCGGGAAATTAGGAAGATCTTCTAGAAGATAGTGACATTATCTAGAAAAGATTGGGCAATGAAGTTGGACAACACTCTTTGGATATATTGCACTACATTCAATACACTAAATGGACTATCTCCATTCCAAATGGTGTATAGGAAAACTTGGCATTTCTAATACCCCTACTTTTGTATATTAAATTATTTTGTATTTATTTTTGGAAAATTCGAATGAGAATATCAAAAATTTGATCCCTACGGTTACATTCGTATTAATAAATAGCACTAAGTTTAGATTTTTTTTTTTATAATTTTTGGGAAACGGAGTTCGAAAATTTATAAAATTAGTCATTTTGTCCTTAAAAAGTTAAAGAACAGAATTAATAAACAAAAATAGTTAGAAGTGTTTAAAAATTGTTTTTAAGTCATCAATGTACTTAGAACAACTACTATTAATTTTAGAAAATTTTCAAGAATTTATTGAGATAATTTTTGTAAAATGACAAAAATACCATTGGTTGACTGTAGAAACTAGCCAAAGACTTTTTGACCTCAAAATATTTTAAAAATTTTATATTAATTATTTTTCATTATAAGAATTTTATTTTGAAAGAAAAATAGTGAAAAATATAACAACCCTATTTTAATTTTTTCAACAATTTTTCTAATTTTTGACAATGTAATTTTGAACAATCGGGAAAAAATTTCAAAATTTTGATCGCTACCATTATGCTCAGAATTTTAAAGAGCTATTTAATCGTGATTTTTAATAATTTTTCTAAGTCGGAGCCCGAAAAAATTAGAAAATGACGATTTTGTCCTTATTTATCAACATTAAGGACTGATATGAAAAAAAGATTCAATTGACATTAAAATATCAATTTGAGCTTAGAATCATGTCATATATATTAAAATATAATTTTGAGAATTTTCTAAGAATTTTCTAGAATTCTTGTGTAAAATAACCAAAATGCCCCTAGGTGTCTATTAAGCCTAGCAAGTATTGGTTTGACATCCAGAAAGGGTGAAAATGGTGTTTTTGTTTTATTAATGGGAAAAATATTTAATTTTATAATTTTAATTAAAATTTTGGTATTTATTGAATTAAAATGGATTTTTTATGACTTTTCTAGCTTAAAAATACAAAATAAATACATATAATTTGAAATAAATTAATAAAAATTAAAAATTATTATTAGAAATTTATTTTTAATGAAAAATAATGTATTTGTCTAGTTTTTCATTAAAATGCATTATTTTGGTATTAAAAGCTAATTTTTCAAGTTTAGGCATTTTTATTGGTACCTATTAATTCACCTACAGATAAAATTTACACTGAGAAGCTTGAGGACAGCTCATATAGCACGTCCCCAAGCCTAAGAGGGTGATTCACCACCCTAAATGGTGTATGTATCCCTAAATTAGATTAAAAATAAATAAAAATTTGATTTATGACATAATGCTTACATAATGGATGATGTAATTTTGTGGACATCTAAGCTTGTTCCTCCTCTATAAATACCTCCCATTCTTGGAAAATTTTCACACATCCTCCACTCTCTAAAGTTGACCAAAACCCACATTGAGAGTTTCTCTCTCTAGAAATTTTTTCTTACTTAGTTTTTATGTTAAAATTTTGCTAGTTTTTAACTAGTAGAATTTCTCCTCCTAGGAGCTTTGCATCAACAATTCCATGCTCTTCATCAACCACCTTAGAGGTAACGGGGGAAATGGGGTTAGTTCTAAATTATTGTCACTTTGCATATTGGTAGGAAGGGTTTTCCCCTAAACCCGTTTAGGCTTAAGTTTTATTATTGTTATTATTGTTTAATGTTAAACTTTAATTTTTGCTAGGTTGTTACTCTGCTTAAATTTAGATGATCAAATTATAATAGCTAATTTGTTTCCCTGCTTAAATTTATATTATTAAATTATAATTACTAAGTTATTACTCTGCTTAATTTTAGAAAATTAAAATGCACTTGCTAAGCTGTTACTCTACTCAAATTTAGAAAATTAAAATGTATTTATTTAGTTGTTATTTTTCCAGAATTTTAATAATTAAATTATAATTACTATATCATTATTCTGCTAAAATTTTATATGATTACTAAATTGTTATTCTGTTAAAATTTTGATATTGTGCAATTTCTACAAAATAAGGAAGAAATGTTGATTGTACTATTGCTCAAATTAAATAAGACCAGGGAAACTTCTACTTGAGAAGTTAGGAATTGATAGTTTAGTGAGTAATGTAAAGTAAGTGACATGCAGCGGCATGACATCCTACTAGGTAAGCTACAGTTTGGTACACTAAGGAATGAAAGACAGGGACACATTTGAGGAGGTCTTAGGGGTAGGCATCGAGTTATGAAGGTCCCAATGGCCAAGGTAGCGCCCTCAAGCTGGGATATTTACCTGACCATGCTTGATAACCCTGACAACTGGGTGTGAAAGTATACCTCTGTAAATGGATGTCTTGACTGATATTTATTCCTCATTGATGATAAGGACTATACCATGTAATGATGTTGATGAGGTATATGTACTCTCAGTCACTTCCCAAGTTTTGTAGAGAACTATTACTCACTAATGGGAAGTATGAATCCATACCAAGTCAAGGTTAGTATAGTATAACTTACAATAAACCCTAGGTTCCCTACGTTAATTGTGTTTTAATTCCTACCATACATATGAAAGTGATTTTAGAACAAATCACTTCACTCCATTGTTTTTCTTCCTTGTATGATTGATCGCAATTATCGAAGCTGACGACAATGCTTGATGATGCTGAGCAAGAGTTAGAGAATACTCCTCCAAATTTGTAGACCTAATTTATAATATTCTCCTTGAGAGATAGGTAGATAAATAATGTTCTATATATGATCTTTTTTATGTATATATTGGGCTAGGTAGTATATATCTTTTGATGTACTTTTGTTTTTTTTTCTTTCTATTAAGTATTATTCAAACCATGATGTACAATTATGATATATATATATATATATATAAGCAGTTTTATTATTTCACTTATATTTTCAAATTTTGTTAAATTTAGAATTTTTTATCATAAAAGCGAAAAAAAATTGCTCGCATTTCATCAATTTGACTTAATAATTAAATTAATATGAATTATATTTAAAATTAAAGGAGTGTTACACCATTTACTGGTTTAGATGGAACATCAAGCCTATTGGGCTCTCAAGCTCCTCAATTTTGATCCATTTCAATTAACTGAGAAGAGAGTCCTCCAACTTCATGAACTTGAAAAGATGCTGCCTCCATACTTATGAGTCCTTTAATAATTACAAACAGCATGACAAGAAACTCCTCGAGAAAGAGTTTCAGCGGGGACAACAAGTCCTTCTTTTCAATTCTCGACTAAAATTGTTTTCCGAGAAGCTTAAATCCAAATTGTCCAACCCCTTCTTTATCAAGGAAGTCAAGCCGTATGGTGCTGTGGAGCTAGAGGACCCTCAAGCCAAAAAAAGTTGGATGGTGAACAGTTAGAGGCTCAAGCCATATCTTGGTGGTGATGTTCAAAGGCTCACAACAATTGTTCATCTCAAGACCCCTAAGGCCCTTTGGCCCGTCAAGCTAATGATGTTAAAGAAGTGTTTATTAAGAGGCAACCCAGTTTTCTTAACCTTTATTATTTTTATCTTTGCTATTAATTTGTTTCTAAATGTGGACGCAATTGATTATTTTTGTGTTGCATTAATGTGTGGAGGCATCTAAAAGATTGTTAATGTGTATATGGGCCTATGCTTTTTATGGTTTTGTGCTTTGATATGTGTTTTTACATAAATTTCATTCAACATTTGGGGTCATTATGAATTGATAGTTTCACCAAGCAAGATTTTTTCTCGCTAAGCGAATTTTACCTTGTTTTATCCCTAAGGATCCAATTCGCTAAGTGAGCTCTAGGCTTGCTAAGTGAATTCAAAAGCTACATTTTTATAGATAGATTTATACAAAAATTCACTCAGTGAACACAGTTTTCGCTAAGCTATTTTTGGAATTGCAAAAGTGGCACCCTCTATGGTGCATACTTTTGTTGAGTGAATGAGGCTTTCGCTTAGTGATTTATGATAAACAATGGTGGCACTCTTTGTAGTCCACACATTCGCTAAACTGCATAAAGGTTTAGGCTCAATGGTTTTTAATGAAAATGGTGCAAACTTTCTGTGGTCACATATTTTCCTAAGTGAATAAGTTATTCGCTAAGTGGCTAAAAATCCCTGGAACAATTAAAGCACTTTTTAATTTAGTATAAGTGGGAAAGTTTGATTGCTCAACGAATATTGATGTTTGTTAAGCTAGAATACCTGAGGTCTTGGGCCCTAGTGGGCCTAATGGGCCTTAAATTTGCTAAGCGAATATAGGATTTGCTTAGCAAATTTTCTACAGGAGCAATCCCATGTTTTATACTTAGTAACTTCCCACTTTTACTATTTGAACTGCTTTTCTCATTCTCTCTGCTCTCCTTATACTTGCTCTTACATTGTGCATTCACATTCCTGCATTTTGTCAACCTTCTTTAGTACATATTCTATATTTTTATTTTATTGTATGTTTTAATTCCAATTTTGGTTTTTTTCTTGTCTGGTTCTAAAAATCTAAGATTTATGGTTGATGTCATAACTATCATGTTCTTAGAAAATAGACCTTATAATCATGTTGTTATGGTTATGTTTACTTTAATTTGGTTATTAGGTCATAGCCAAACCCTAGGGTAGTTGATTTAGGACATCTTTATTCCTTGCTCGTGAGGTGTTCGTTAGAATGCCTCTACGAGTTCTAAAAAAATTTGCAAATTTGGTAAGTGAGTACACTATTTGCTCAGTGTAGTTCATAGTTTAGGAATTTCTGGGTTTATCATATTAAATTCGCTGAGTGAATCTTGTATTCATTGAGCGAATATTGATCACTCATGTCTTAACCCATAATGCAAATTCACTAAGCAATTCAATAGTTTGCTCAACGAATTCTAATCACACAGATGGCTAGCATGTTATTCGCTAAGCGACCACATGGTTCGTTAAGTGAATCTCTTACTCCATAATACATACCATTTTACTTGCTGAGTAATCACATGATTCGCTCAACGACTTACACACCCACAAAGATGTAATTTTATATTTGCTTAGTGACCTAAGGGTTTGCTAAGCGAATCATTCTTTTTGTACTTATAATTTTGGGCTCGCTGAGTGAATTATAAGTCACTCAGCAAAGCCACCAAGTCTGCATTTTTAGTTCTTCAATTGTATACATTTGGCTGTCATTCTTTCTTGGGACTTAACTACTCTACCTATCTTCTCTTGTTTCTGTATGTGTTCTACGTCTTTATTTTACAGATGGCTCCTCCACACTAAGCTCTAAAGGCTGCTTTTAAATATCCTACAAGAAAAAGCAAGACACTTGAAGCTGGCCAAGCCTCACAGCCTCCTCCGATGTTTAACAACACCAAATTCTTATTTGAATTTCATGAGAACATATTTGCACAAATGCAGAGGAGGGGCCTTTTAGTTGAGAGGAAGATTCACCTTAAGGAAGGCTATATATGTTGATTTCCAAGCTGAGCTAGGATAGTAGGAAGTGGACTACATTAGCTAACTTGCCCGATTTCATCAATGAGGGCATAGTCAAAGAGTTCTATGCTAATGTTATTCCTTAAGAGGTTAGCTAATCAAGGCAAAAGTCTTTTGTCTGAGCGTACACATCTACTATGATGCAAGGTCTTTTAACCAGCTACTATGAACTAGAAGGAAGCCTGATGTAGGTCCTTATGAGTTCAACAAGTGGGTTTATGGAACAAAGCCCATAGATGATGAAGCAATGGCCTCTTTATTGTGTATTCTTGGTGAACACTGGGAGAGAAACTATGACACCTTTTATGCCAAAGCTAATTATTAAGTAAATATTATGGAAATATAATATACTTTTCATTTGCGAAAAAAAACAGTAATTTAAAAATTGTTCTCTTCACACAGGTAAAGGACATCACATGCATAATTCATAACATTTTAAATTCTATAAAATACTTTACTTATTAATAAACAGACAGTGGCCCACAATTAGCCTTACAAATCTTTGAAAATAAAGATAGTGGCCCACAATTGGCTGTACAAATCTTTGAAAATAAACCAAATTAAGATGTAAAACTTCTAATGCTAAATTCAAAAGCTAAGGACGTAAAATAGTAATTAACCAAGCCCTGTTGTCACAATCCTATCAGAACAAACCAAACCCAAGCAATAATAAATAAGACTACAACGAGGCCAATGCCTATACTATAAGCCTCATTCTCAGCCTGTTGGATATTACCTGTGTATCATAAATATAGAAAGAAAAACACCAAAAAATAAGAGAGTGAGATACATCTCACATCATGCTCAAAGTATGACAATGAAAACAGGTAGAATACAAAACACATGCATAATTTGAATAACATTAAGGATTAAAAACACATATTGATACTAGATAAACACAATATATGTAATGCAATGTCACCTAACTTCTACTTCATATGCACATGTAGTATCAATCTAAGTTCATCTCGAAAGTAGACTAGGAGTAAGTGCATGATCATAAGAAGCATCATTGGTACTGATACCTTCGGCTTTTGCACCCTCAACTAGTATGATATTCTCTGGTTACTAGTCGGGGTTACCTAGTCTTACCAGTACGCTGTTAGAAGATTGGCAAGCGTACTAATTCAGACCAGTAATATAATGGTGAGTGAGTGTCGTTCTCCCAAGGGACTTGCTTAATACTCAACAGTTTACTAAATTTTCTTTCATAAACTACTGTACAGAAAGTACAGATGGTTTCGAGAAACTAAAATCAACAACTTAAACTAATTTATGAACAACAGTTTAACATGAGCTACGATTGTCATTTTATTGAATAGTTGAAGTGCAAAACAAAGTTGGATTGAGAATATGAATGAAAATAGTTGGGGTTTAATTTCATTAAGCCTTCTTTTCATGCTTGATCTGAGTTTACACCCATTATTAGCTGCCATGTTACCATCATCCAGTCAAAATCATTTTTTCTTTACCTTAATTTCTTACAAGTAAAAAAATTCTAAATCATTTGAATGAACTATCAATTCCTTGCATAGCTACATCAAACAACTTGCATTAAATACAGAGGATAAACGATGTCTAATACATGATAGATTATTCTTAGATCTAAAACGTATTAGATGTTCTTTTCCAAATCTAAGTTTTAAATCAAGTTTTCCAACTAGATTCAAAGCCTTATGAGTATATGTTATGGTTGATCAAGCCAAAACAAACATTAAGAGCAGAAGAAGAATATTAACATGAAGCTGAACTGAATATATATTCAAGATAAATACATGAAGGCTAGCATTAATTACATTAAACCCCAACAAGGGTGAAACTAGCTATGCATAGCTAAGGAAAAGAAGAAACTTGACAAAAGAAGATTGATGAAGAAGAATGATGCTTACATCCCGCAATCAAGAGCTTTCTTTCTTTCTTTTCTATCCCCCTTTCGAATGCTCCTCATATCTCCTTTTTCTTTTCTTTTATCTTTCAAAATTATCTATTAAATTTTACTTAATTGTCACATCAGGATAGTTATCGCTGGGCACCACACAAGTGTCGCTAGGCGACAAAGCAAAACAAAAGAAAGGGCCATCTCGGGTTGGTTAGCGCCCTGCACCGCCATTCTGTTGCCCAGCGCTAGTTTCCCATCCCTCTCCTTCCTTTACAGATCTTCCTTCCTCTTTCTAACTACATATATTTCAAAAGAAAACATAACAAGATTCGTAAGAACTTAAAGTGTTAACCTTATTTTCAAAAGTATAGCATTTGTATATAAAAGGTGATAGTTATAAACATTAAGTCAGCCAAAAAAATATAGTAAATGTATCAAAATATATACCAAAAATTAGGTGTAATCAACACCTATCATACGCTTCAGCTCCATAAGATCAGCATGGGCCATTGGAGTTTCCCAATCGGGTACCATCCCCAAGGCTAGGGTTAGACAACCTATCCCAGCCTCCATCAGCCGAATTCTTACATACTTTCTTTCTCCACATGACTTAATGTCATAATGCATGATCACATACAATGCTCACCACATTTCATAGGTTCTTATCATAGATCATTAACATAATTTCATATCATACTGATCAGTTTTCTCAAGGTAAGTAACAATAACAAGATGTAATTTCAACAAGGCATTCAAACAATGGTAATCATACAATGAATAGGCATAGAAGATCAACAACATCAACTTTAGTGTCTTGGTGGGTCACGCTTAGCGCTTAACCCTTGACGTTTAGCACCACTTTACTTTACTTCCAGACCCACTTTCTGGTAGGTCTATGCTTAGCGCCAAAAGACTGGCGCTCAGTGCCACTCATACAGGGAATTCACTGTCATCCTCACGTTTAGCGCCAACTTTCTGGCAGTCAACGCCAAACATCTAGAGAACCAAGGGTTGTTCCCAGCCTCCCCCATGCTCAATGCCAATTCTGGTACTTAGCACCACAATGCTTAACACTAATTTTCTAGTGCTTAACTCTAAACCTCTAGATAACTCTCTGTCTCTTTCTTGCTCAACACTAACTGTGAATTTTACAGATCGTGAAGGTTTGTAGAACGTGTAACCCACGACTTTTCTTGGCTTTCAAACACTCCTAATAAATTAATTAACTCCTAATTTCTCCTATTACCTTTCTTATTGGTCAATCTATCCTATGAATTCCTCATTCACTCATAAGTTTCTAAAAGTCCATTAAATTCCTAACTTAGGCATAAAGGAAAAAGCAAAAACAATCCATAATCACAACTAAACATAATATTACAATAAGGCACATCAATGATTTGGGGAAAGTTGTATTTCCCTTTACACACAATTATACAATTTATAAATAATTGGGATCTAGGGCCAACCCCTCTATCCACGACCAAAGCCATACCCATGAGCGAGATAACTCACCCCCTTACCTTGAAAGAGACGACCTCCAGCAAGAGGATGCGAATGGTGCAATGACATCTTCCTACCACTCCTCACTCCTTAACTGCAGCGACTACTCTAACAGCACGGTATCTCCAAGAAACACAAGAGAGAATGAGGAAAAGGGTTAGGTTTTCAAGAAACCTAAGGGATTCTTAAAGCTAACTTTATGCTTATGAAAACTAAGCCCAATACAAGGGTCTTTAAACTTTTAAAGACATTTCAATTACAAAACCCCAATTTAAAGGCTCAATATCTCTTTTTTCCAAAATACCGTTTTATTAAAAACAAGGCAAAACAAATAATAATAATAATAATAATAAACATTAATTGAAGAAAAACATTGGGGTCTTACAAAAACCACAAGGAGGAGTCCTTAAGGATCCACCAGAAGCATATGCAGACCATCACTCAATTATGGATCGCCTTCTTGTTCTCTAATAATGACCCCAATTCATACACTTCTAACCTTACAATAGGGTAGGCTCGCTTCATTTATGGTATTTGTTAAGGATGGACATTGATATTGGGGCTGTTAAATCCTTCAACATCTAGAGCACTGTGGATTCAAGTGGTTTCGCTAAGCTGGGTTTCCCTGATCTAATCACCATGTTATGCTTAGACAATAGAGTGGATGTCTCAGCCCAACCTATTACCCATCTTCGCTCTGCCATGACTACTAAGTATATCATAAAAAATTGTGCCAATAAAGCTGAGGAAGCTTATTCTCCACTTAGGGTGTAGCCTCCTTCTCAGACTTCCCAGACTGCACACTAGCTTCTTCTTTGTAGGCAAGAGAATGCTGCTCTTCACCATGGGCAGTTGGCCCTATTCGATGTATTTCGCGATCTAGTAATGCATATTTCCTCTAGAGCATCAAGACCAGCATCCTACCCTACCAATAAGGAGTTCCTGGCCAGAGTCCAATAGCCTGTAGAGGCTGGGGACCAGCCTTTTGACCAGGAAGGAGGTGGAGCAGCAGCTGATGAGGTAGGTGATGCAGAGCAAGAGGCAACTAGTGGTGATAAGGAGATGGAGGAGCACATTTCTCAGGAGGATGACTTTGACCTCCCTGTTTAACTGCTTATCTCACACAGGACCACTTTTTTTTTTTTTTCTACACTTTTACATTATATTTTTAGTAGTTAATAGTTTCATTTTAGTAGCTTCATTTAAGTACTTGGGTAGGTTTTTTTTTTTTTTTTTTTTGGGATTACATGGTATATGATTGCATGACAGTGTGGATTGGGTTCTTGATGATAGGTTTCAGTCTATTTTGCATGATTCCCACTTATTTTTTGTGTATGATCATTTTGAATGCATTCGATGCGAGTGTTGTATGCATTATGGATGCATGCCTAGTTCTGATAGTTTCATTGCACTGCGCGTTCCATGTGGTTAATGTTTGTGGCATGACATCTTGAAGGCTTAAGTATGCTTTTGGTTTTAACCCTATGAGTGTTTAAGCCTTTATTGAAAATTATTGTAAGAGCGACCATTTTAGTGATACAATCGATTTTGCTTGATTCTCAGTGCTTGTGATATGCATGTTTGTGTAAAAATGATCAAGGTGCATTTGTTGATTGTGAGCCATTTAAGCCAAAGAGTCAGCCTGGAATTTTCCCTTCTTTGATTAACCCCATTGAGATTTAAATTTAAATTCAGTCAATTGTGAACCATTTAGCCTAATTGAAACTCTACCTTCCACATCTTAAGGATAAGAGAGTAAATAATCTAGAATGGGTTTTCATACAAGTTTGGGGAAAGGAAATTATAATTTGTGATTGGAAAAGTGTGTTATGTACTGTCCATCATTTTATGTTTTATAAAAAAAATGAATGTCAAAAAAAGAATATAAAGAAAAATAAATTCAATTCAAATGTATGTTTGTTGGCCATGGTGTTGGAACTTGTGCTTAGAAGTTGGTTAATTTCAAGGGCTATTAAGAAAAGGAATAAAAGAGAGAAGGATTCAGTGGAAACCATGCTAAAAATTGCTTTCCTCTTTCTTTAGGTGCTAATTTGATTATCCTAAAAAATCAATTTTGCTTGTAGTCCAGCCAAGTTACAACCAGAATAAAATCCTTGTATTTATGCATGTGTAAATTATGAGTGCTTTTAAGATGAAAATCAAAGTTGAATTGTATGTTTTAATGGTGTGAATGAGTGATACACTTGCCTGAATACACTTTTGTGCTTGAGTGAAACATGTATCCTATGAGGGCCTAAGCATTCTTTGGCTTTTCAATAAGTTATAGTGCCACTTCCATTAACCCTTTGTGGATTCAATTGCTTTGCATTTTATCTATCATTTCTATTATGGACATTGCTATGTATGACTAACATGATGTGTGTTTTGTACATAGTATTGGTTAGGGATCATGAAAAGATAGACTCCTTTTGTGGTAATTAATTTCAATCAATGCTGGTTGCGATGGGTACATATTTTTGGGTTTACTTTTGCTTGGGGACAAGCAAAGTTGCAAGTTTGGGAGAGTGATGATTGACATTTATATATACCTTTTAGGTGTGTATTTATACAATTATTTTTTCTTTTTCCTTATTTAAGCTTTAATTGACCCTAGAATTTAACAATGTAAGTAATTAGATCAGTAGTTAGACTTAGTGAAATTGATCATTTTAGTATTGATCTCCTAACAATTTTTGAAGGATTTGAAGAAAAGAGCTTGGAATTGTTTAGAGGAAATTCTTGAGCTAAGAGTGATATTCATTGTATCAAAAGGGATTCCTGCTAACAAGAATTGGCTAAGTGAGCAAGATGTTTGCTCAGTGAAAACTTGAATTCACTAAGTCTGCTTTCGTGGAGTGAAAGCCATGCCCTAAATTCAAAATTTGAAAGAATTCGCTCAGCAAATAAGGACTTTCATTGAGCAAATCAAGGACAACTCATTTAATGACGATGCAAGGTTAGCATTTAAGAAGGGAAAACATTAATGAAAAAGTTCTCTCCTCTCTTGTATTGAAGACCACTTTCAACCCTAGGAGACTTGGAAGCCAGCTGGGAAGCTCTCCATGGACCTCCAATCCACTTTCTTCATCTCTTCTTTGGATGTTTCTCTCCACTATAAGTAGCTAGATTTACCCTAGTTGGAGTTTGATGTAACTGAACCTACTCTCATGTATACCTTTTAAGTTATTTATTGAAGTTTATGTTTTATTCATATGGGTCTCTATCTACGCTTAATGCTTGTTATGGTTTGATCTGCCATGACTTGAATTTTTTTTTTTGTTTTGGATGTTGTTGGAAAACACTTTCGATTCAAACAACTAAAATGAGCACCTAATGAACCTTGTGTCTAATAGTAGAACACAGTTTATCAGCCATTTCTTAAGCTCTTTTCTTAAAGCAAGTTGTTTGGGTAAACTAATCAAGAAATTGTTGATTTAAAAAGTAACTTAGGTCTTTTTCTGCTGAGGGATTAGGGTTTAGATAATATATGGGTTAATGGTAATAAGTGAAGCATAAACTCAATGAGTAATCTTTGTATGCATGAGACGATGGTTTAGTGTAGTCAAATCCCAACGCTCTTTATTTGTTGTTAATTTTTATTTTTGCATTCTAAGTGTTCATAAAAATTCCTAAAAGACTATTTTTTGTGTTTGCGTAAATATTTCTTTTTATAGCATCAAGTGTGCAACAACCTAGTATTACTAAAGTCCCTTGGGAAACGATGCTTGTACTTATCATTATCTACTTGTACAATTTGGTATGCTTGTCAATGGGTTAACACACGTGCATGAAGCTTTCAGTTAAATAATTGAAAGAGAGGATATGTAGTTTTGGAACATAGGATTCCGAATGAAGAGATACAACACAATTAGAAAAATTTTAGGGATGGTTTGGTAAAAAGATTTTTTTTTCATATTTAAGAATTATGATTTCTAGAAATATTGAGAATTATGATTTCTAGAAACAATTAAAATTTAATTAATTAGTCATAAATACTCTTAAAAATGTTTACATATGTTTATCAAAACTTTTTCATTTTTGGTTTTAAAAGTGTTTCTTTTTTTTCAAAAATATCCTTTTAGATAAATTACTCAATTAGATATACTTCTGTTACTTAAAGTTTTCTTTTTAATATTTCTATTTATTATACGAGAATTTTTATTGTTTAAAATAAATTTTGGTACTTTTGAAATAAGAAAAAATTATGAATTTTTCCAGTCAACAAAAGTGTTTCTTTGCTTCTACATATCCTCAAATCCAATAATAAATCAAAATTACATAATTTTTTGGAAAACTTTTGGGCTCAATTAATTTTAAGTCATTTATTTTATTTTTGAAACAATAAAGATTACTAATTTGTCATGATTCAATATTGCAATATGAGGTTTTCACAATAACTAAAGAAGAAGTGAATTTAAAATAGATATCACTAACAACCTATTTTTTTCTATAGTTTAGAAAAGTTAGAAATTATCAAATTATCATGACTCAGATATTTCTAAATACGTAAGATTTTTATGATAACTAGATAAGAAGTAAATTAAAAATGGTTATCACTAACGACCCGTTTTGGAAAAAATATTTAATTAAATTGTTTTATAATAATTAGATTTAAAAATAATTGAATTTGTGTAAATTTTATTCTTATTTATTATCTAAATAATTTTGCATTTCTTTATGTAAATTATTTAGTATTACTAGTTTAATCTAAATAATTTATATGATAGCCTGTAGAAAAATCTATACAAATAATAACATTTATAAATAATTTATTATAACATCTTCTTATATGTAAATTAAGATAAATTTTAAAAAATAATTTAATCAAACTATAGGTTAGAACAAGTTTCGCTGTAAACTTTTTTTTGTCATAAATTTTAAAATAATAAATATGTTGGTGATTTTTAATATTTTTATTTAACATTATATCAAAAAATTTTATTCTCTCTACTTTAGATATTTTTTTTACAGTTTCCATTAAAACTTTTCCTAAATGTTGTGACAATATATTCTTAAATGATTTGTTGATTAATACCTTGACGATTTTTAAAGAATTAAAAAATTATTATTATTTAAAAAGTATAATGTTTAATAAATTAAAAAAAATAAAAAATATATTTTATAAACAATTTAATTTTTAGGAAATTTTATACTAAGAATATTTGTTAGTATTTCTTATTCTTAAATTTAATTATTTATTATATTTAATAAGAAATTGTTTCAAAATTTTATATAATTGTATTAAATGATCAGTTAATGAGAGTATTACGGTGTTTTTATATCATTAAAACTTTTCTCCTAATTCAAGAAAGCTAGATTTTCACCTCTCCATAAAAACAATTTCATAGATTATAGAGGTTAAAAAAAAAATTCTTAGAAAACAATATTTCCTAAAATTATTTTTTTAAATAGGCTTAATTGCACTTTTCATCCCCATATTTTCATAATCTCACAAATTTTGCCCCTCAATTTTTTTTTGCAAAAATTTCTCCCCATTTTACAAGTTATCTTGAATTTTGCCCCTAATTAAAAAAACTCCCACAATTAAAGAAAAAAAGCTACAAAATTGTCTTAATTGTCATGGTTTAAAAAAATAACCACCACAAAATATCTTAATTGTGGCTGTTTTTTTATATTAGGAGAAATTTTGTGATATTTTATAAATAAGGGGCAAAGTTCATAAAAAAAAATTTAAGAGGAAAAATTTGTAGGATTGTAAAACTTTAGAACAAAAAATATAATTAAGCTTTTTAGATAATACACCAAGTATTCAAATTCTTAAAAACCTCCCTTGTACCAAACCCTCCTTTGGGTGAAAAATAATAAAATTTCAAATTCCTGACACTGATTCTTCTCATTCGAGCATTAGGCCAATACTAGAAGAAATGACCATTTTAGTGTAAAACAGCTAATCTCCATGGCCAAATAAGAAGATTCGTCAACCTTAAACTAATACTTAGCCAGTACAATTAATCGAACACATTTTAAAATATTACATTCATTTTATACCCTTTTTGTGTAAATTAAGAACTAAAAATCAACATTCAAAAGTTGGACAACATGCAATAGCAGGTAATTTTTCATTGTGTACAGAAGTTTTCAGCATTGTGCAATTAGGTACTGCCAATTAAGTACAGGTTTAGAAACGCGAAATAATCATCTTTTTATTTTTTTCTTCAAAATATTTAAATAAATAATTTTTTTTAAAATAAATTTAAGTGAATGCTCATTAAATTAAGTAATGGTTGATAAATGTTTTAACATCGTTTTTTTTTTAAATAATAGATATTTAATAAATAACTAATAAATTAAAATTAAAATATTTCATTTTTCTTTTTAAAATTTTAATAAATATCTACAAAATATTTACTAATATTAGTATTAGTTTAATCTCAATTAAATCTAAGTTTATTTATAACTTGGAAATGAAGGGAACACTTACACTGTTTATTTTTTAAAAAAATATAAATTTAAATAATTTAACAATTAAATTATATGATATTAGCTTTGTTTTGATTGAGGAGAAAATAGGAGGAAAAAGAAAGACAATAAGAAGAATAATTATATTTTCTATTACCTAAAACCAAATAGAAGGGAAAGAAGAGAGAAAAAGAGAGAGAGAGAGGTTTATTAAAAAAAATTTCTCTTCTTAAACAGGGAAAAAAAATAGAAGAAGAGTGGAAATTTGTTGTATTAATGATAATCTTATGTTTCTATTTAATTATCTAATATTATAGTAAAATATTTAAATATTATATTTTTTTTCTTTCTCATATTTCATTTTAACTGAATAAGAGAAATAAATTTACTTTAAACAATAAAAATTATTTTTTTTCATTATTTTTTATTTTGAAAACTAGTGTCTGGTTGTCTTAAATTCCCCTTTTCATATAAATAAACTTTTAAAAGTTTGTTAAATAAATCACAAGTATGTTTCCCAGGAGACAATCATCCTATTCAAAACTAGAAATATTCATAATTAGTATTTTAACATTTTTATTGTATAAAATAAGTTCTTATTTTTATATATTTAAAATTTATAATAGAATAAGCAAATATGTTTAATATATATTGTAATTAAATTTATAATAAAAATATCTTTGAATAAAATATATTTTAGATTTACAATGAAAAATTAATTTGTGATGTATATATGATTATTTTTAAGTATTTATATTTTTTTTATAAAAAAACTATTAAAATTCAATTTAAAAATGAAGATAAAAAAATGGTAGATTAAAAGGTATAGAAAATTAATGAGATCATTTTAGCTTGCACATCTAAAGTAGAGAAAGAATATTGAGAATGTCTAATTGAAAGAATAATGAGAATGAGAACATTACTCTTCAAGTTGTATATTTTAATCTATAATATAAGAATAAATATGATAAAACTATTTCTTTCAATTTTCTATTTCTTTTCATGAGCTTAATTTTTATACATGGTTTTTGTAAAAAGAATTTACACTATTAATTAATATGAAATCATGTTATATATAATTTTTAAAATAATTATTATAAAAATTAACAAAACTCAATATGGTCGGTCTAGTGGGAAGGTAGGTTGGGGATAGTTCACATGACCTTTTAATTTTTGACCTTAATGCAACCATTATACACAAAAAAATTATAAAAATTAACAAATTTATTATATATGACAATATGTTATTAGATGACAATGTAAAAGTACATCTTAAGCAAATTCTTTTTTTCATATATTTGATTTGAACCAGAAATTTTACTGAAGAAATATTAAATATGTATCTCACATCCATTGATAAATATCTTAAAATTTAATTTCACCTTTGTTAATTTTCTTAATGAATCAATAGAACCTTCGTTAATTTTAAAATTTAACCAGCTGTTAACTGTCCCTCGTAGCACAAGGAACAAGAACAAAATAAGTTGGCTTGAATTGAATTCCATCCCATTCTATCCATATTACGTCTCCCTCTTTCCTCTTTCTCCCCTAGGGGGAAAAAAAACTATTAAACCGTACTTATTCAACAGTATTTCAATTTAATAAATAAGTAAAGTACTTTTAATTTAGGTTTAATTGTAATTTTTGTCTTTAAAATTTTATAATTTTGCAAATTTTGGCTCTAAAAATTTTTGCAACTTTTGCCTCCCAATTTGTAAAATATTGTGAAATTTACCCTCAAGTAGAAAAATCATCACAATTAAAAAAATTACTATAAAATTGTCTTAATTGTAATGGTTTAAAGAAAAAATCGCCAGAAAATGTTTTTATTGTGACAGTTTTTTTATGTTAGGACAAAATTTATGAAATTTTGTAAACTAGGGGACAAAATTCTCAAAAAGAATAAAAAATTGGGAGACAAAATTTACAAGATTGTAAAACTTTTGACAAAAAGTACAATTAAGCCTTTAATTTATACAATAAACGAAGAAAAATTATGAACAACACCCATCGCCGGATATCCCATCTCCGCCGTTTGCAGGTTGCAGTTTCCACAGCACATAAAGCCAAAAAACACACGTTCCTCCCATCTCGATATGATTATGGTGCTTTTCTCTCATCCACGCTCAAAAACATTTTAGAAGCATTAACATATACGTCCCCATCTCGATATGATTATAGTCCTTTCCTCTTATCCACGCTCAAAGACATTTTAGAAGCATTAATACGTCCAAGAAGGAAGTCAGGCATTGTAATTCAAAATAATGTCTTTTTCTCTTCTTAAAATAAATTATCGAAACCTAGTCAGAAGCTAAATTTAGATTATTCAAATCCGAAATTTTTTGAAAATCTAGCTATATTGAACTTGTTAATGTTTTTAAACTACATAAACAGTACAGATAACTCCCTGATGCTTTTTTATTTCCCCTTATATATTACATTTGTTAGCCTTGTCTGTCTACAAAAAATAAGAGAAAGAAGAGGGAAATAAGAGGGCCAATTATATTTTTAAATGTTTAATTAAGAAAAAAAAGTAGAAAAGAATCAATTATATTTTTATTAGGTAGAACCAGGGAAAAAGTAAGAAAAAAATGTTGAAATTAAATGACAGCTTTATCTTTTTATCTATTTATTTAATATAATATTGAAAATATAAAAGTCATTTAATATTATATTTTTTCTCTTCTTTTTTTTCACCAAATAAAAATTAATCTAAATAATAAAATAATTTATTTATTTTTTTGAAAAATATATTATTATCCTTAAAATTACTTTGTTTGTTTTTATAAACTAAATTTTAATTTATGTATTAAAACAATAGACTTTTCTGTAAATATTTTATTAACATACTAACGAAAAAATAATCCGGATCGTTAAATATATATCGAATCTAACCATTCAATATTTTAATGTCAACACCTATTGCCGTATCTGCCATCTCGATATCTCATGTCTCCACCTTTTGCATGTTGCAGTTTTCCCTGAGCACATAAAGCCAATATCACACGTTCTCCCAGCCCCATACGGCTCGTATCTCACGACTTTATGGTTTTAGAAACATTAAACATACACGTCCAATAAGGAAGAAAATCCTTACTGGTGTGGTATAAATCGTGGTTCTTTTTTAAGTTTCTGATTAGGGATTTGATTTCTAAGTCTGTATGAACTGTGCATGAAAAAATATTTATTAGGATAGATCAGTCTTTTACATGAATTTTCATATTTTGAAGGATTTATCTCTAATTCTCGGTTGAAAGATACTCTTGATATTAAAAAAATATATACATATCCTTTAATTAAAGAAACAGAAAACGAAAAAGTGACCCCAGCATGTTTCAGCCAACCCAACAGACCAATCAAGCTCAAGTGGCCCCGCAATAGCTCCATAATCCCGTAGCCACTATATGGGAAACTCAAACCTAGCAACTCCCCCACGTGCCTCTTACCCTGACTTGGGGCGGTGATTTATTGAATTAATATTATTAAATTAGTAATTTTCTGTTAGAAAATTAGTAGCAAATTAATAAAATATTTAACACATAAAAATTAAGTATTAGTTAAAACGAAATTAAAATTTAGACTATTTATTTATAAAACGAACAAAATTTAAGGTAATTATATACTCTTTTCTCTTTTTTTCTTCAAATTTTATCTTCGCAATCAATAAAAGCTTCCGTATTTTGTTTACCGCGTTGTTAATTCCATGATTAGGGATGTCCGCCTCCATATATTTGTGTGGGTATTTGTTAACTGAATATTTACGAATTTTATCAATATTTACTGATATTTATAAATATCTTAAAAATAGTTTAAAAAACATTTTAACTATAATTTTTAATTATTTTGACAAATTTTTTAAAAATAGTTTAAAAGCCAAAAAACTAAAAACATAAAAAAAAATTGTTCATTAATAATAAGTAAAAATAATTTAACAACAAAGATACTATTATATACATAAGTAAGGATATTTAAGTAATTTTACAATAACGGATACCCATGGGTACAAGAATCTTGATACTTGTTCTCGTCCTCATTAATAAATGGGTAGTGAAAATATTCGTTTAAATTATTTGCTAATAACTATTAACTTTAACTATTCATCTCTTATCTGTTACAGATTTACTCTCAGATATTTGTGAGTACATATATTTTTGTCATCCCTATCTGCAGTGATAGAAACAAGAGAATGCATTAAAGAAGAAATTAAGATCTAATAATACTATATATTGATTATTCAAATATTTTTACCATTACCTTTCAATGTGTTATATGATAAATGATGATTAATTTGAGGATTAATTATTATACTTTTATTTTATTTTATATACACTTTTAGTTTTTCAAAGTTTATTTGTTCGTCTTTATTTTTATTTATAAAAAGTAAGTCTCTTGCTTCAAATTTTGTCAACAATTAATGAAAATATAATAAAAACACAACATTGTTTTGTATATGTTCAAAAAGAAAAAACATATAAACTATTTAAATAAAAATAAAAATACAAAACAGTATTGAAATATTGATTTTAGGATTATTTTTTGTTCTTTTTTTAGTTTATTTAGATATTTTATACAACTTTTTCTTTATTAATTTATACAAATTAATGTCACATTAATTAAGGAGACAATTATTGGATAAAATTTAAGGTAAGAAACTTAATTTTAATAATTAAGAAACTATAAAAACTAAATGTTAACAATTAAAACTATGGGGTTAAAAATTACACATATTAAAGTATGGAGAATAAAACATGTAACTAGGCCTTACTTCAAAGCATGTATTAAGATATGATCATGTCAAGTAGAGGAAGAGAGGTAGGTTTAATACCATTTTTTTGAATTTACATTATATATCATGATGAATATAGGGGGATTGGTGTGTTGAGGAAGAGAGTTAGGTTTAATATCTATTTTTTAATTTACATTATATATCATGATGAATATAGGGGAATTGGTGTGTTGTAGCTAGGTGTGTTTATTGAATCGGATTGACTTGATGAATTCAATAATTTAAATTAAACTAATTAAATTAGTTTGGTTAATTGGTTCGTTTTATTTCAACTAATATTTTAACTTCAACATTGTACAAGATAAATGTTTATTTTTATATAATTAAAGTTCATAATAAATAAATATATTTAAATATGAAAACTATATTTTAAATTTACAATGTACAATTTAAATTATGATATAAAGTTATTTTTAACTATTGACAATTAAAAAAAAAACTGTTGAAATTAGAGCAAACTACCAATTTCATCCTTGAGCTATTACCCTATCCCTTAAATGGTCCCTAAAGTATATTTTTTTTTAACTAGTCTCAAAAGTATTAGAAATCATGCCAAGTAGTCCCCAACTATTAAAAATCCTTCAAATTGTTCCTGAATTTTACTAAATACATCAACTTAGGGACTAATGAGATGAATATTTAATACTTTGAGTTTTACTAAAATAGTTTTATTACTTTAGAGACAATTTAGAAGAGAGTAGGAACGTGTTTGGCAAACTACTCTAGTAGCTTATAAGAAAGTTTGACTAGCTTATAAGCTGGCGTGACTAAAATAAACTTGTTTGTCATACAAGCTTATTTTAGTAACTTCTAACTTGTTTTATTAAGTTGTTTCAACTAGCTTATAGTTAATAAACTACTAGCTTTTTTTCTTTTTCCCTTTTTATCCTCACCAATTTACTTGAAATATATTTTTTGACCATTTTTCAATAATTTAGAAATCCTTTTGTCTTTTCGATCACTCTTAGGCTATGTTTGACCTAGTTTTTTATTAGCCTAAAAGCTATTTTAAAGTTAAGCTCAAAATAAGAGCTTTAAAAATAAACTAGAAGTTATTTGGTAATTTTTAATTTTTTTAGTTTTAAAGCTCCTTTTAAGCTAAAAGTTGTTTGATAAAAAAATTAAATTTAAAATTTACTTAAAACTAATTGCCTCACTCAGTAGAATAATATTTATATTGATAAAATAAAAAAATATTATGAAAATTTAATTTTTAGTTATAATTATGTAAAATTAATTTAACCAACATAAATTTATTTTAATGATAACAAATATATATATATATATATATATATATATATATATATATAAGTATTAAAATATATAAATTTTAAATTTTGAAAATGTCAAAAAATATTTTAATCAATAAAGGTTAATTTTAAATCTGATTTATAAATATTTTATTATATATAATATTAATTATAAAGATATTATTTAAAAAAATTGTATTATTGTTCAATAATATTTTTAGAGGATAAAAAATAATTTACTTGAATAGAATTCAATAATGTCAATATATATTAAATAGTATTTAACAATAATCCAAAAATTATTTAATAAATATATTGTTGTAATTAAAAATGAAAAACTTAACTAAAAATTAAAATTAAAAAATCTGAAATCTAAATTAAATTTAAAGAATAAACATTACAAATATTTTTAAATATAAATTTTTATTTAACTATATTATTTACTTGTTTTAGTAACATTTTTTTATTTCATGTAATAAATATATTTAAAATTTTAATTTTAAAAATGTAAAAAATAATTTTAATTAAAAAAATTAATTTAAATATAATTTACAAATATTTTATTATATGTAATATTAATTAAATAAATTTAAGTTAAATTACAAAAGTTCAAATATTTAAAAAATTATATTATTGTTAAATAATATTTTTAGAAGATAAAAAATAATTTATTTAAACAAAATATAATAATTTCAATATATATTAAAAAGTATTAATAAATAATCCAAAAAGAATTTAATAATTAAGAATTTAAAGACTTAACTATAAATTAAAAATTTTCAAAAAAAATATAGCATGCAGGTTAAATTTAAAGAATAAAAATTATAAGTATTTTAAATTATAAAAATTATTTAACTATATTATTTACTCATTTCATTAATGTTCTTTTATTTTATGTAAAGAATATTTAAAATTTAAAAAAGTAAATAATATTTTTAATTTTCTAAAATAAATAGTTTACGAGCAAATTAAAATCTTAGAATAAATAAACATAATTTAAAATAAATTAATATATGTAATTATTATTTAACAGGAAGGCCGATGAATCACCCAAATTGGAAAAACAATAGAAAATTAAAAAAGATTATATTTTTGGTCGCTTTGGGATTCAAAGAGGAGAGTGTGAGAATAAATTCCGTATAAGCTAAAAAAAACTTCCCTTACCAACTTAATTATAAACTAGATTAGCTAACTAAGGAAAGCCAGTAAGCCATACGTGACACGTGGGTTCATGTTTGGACTGTGGTCCACACAGGAAAACGATAACTAAAGTATACATGTTTAGTAGGAGATAATGTTTTCTATATTTTACAAAGATATTTAATAAACATTTACCCTATTGCACATAAGATAACGTGGTAAAATGATTAAAATTTATTAGATATTTGTGTAAAAATATTTCATATTAATGATATAAATTAAGCTCATAAAAAATATTTTATTTATTATTTTTAGTTGAATTTGATTAGAATGTATCTATTGTGTAAAATTTTTACAATGCCTCTAAACTCAAATATAAGCAAAAAAATTAATTTATGATGGTCTAAAATATAAGCAAATCTAACTAATTTTATCCTATTTAATGATATTATCTCCAAAATACCCTTCATTTAATTGAAATTCTATTTTCAATGACCTTTTTTATTCATGATATCAAGTTTTAATGAAGGACAATTTAGGAAAAAAGTTTATTTTTTAATTGAAATAAGTAAAATTAAATGATGTTAATTAACTTTCTTAATTAATGTAAAATTAGTTATTTTTGTTTATATATGAGTTTGGGGGTGTAAGTTATTAAAAATAAATAAATAAATAATAAATAAATAATAAATAAATAAATATATATATATATATATATATATATATATATATATATAATAACTAAATATCTCTTTTTATATTATTTTACATTTATCTATTAACTTATTAGCTAATCTCTCCAAATACTTTCAATTCAATCAGTTAGTTTATAAGCATTTTGCTTTTTAGGTTCTAACTTATAAGCTTTCAGTTAGCTTTATAAGTTTCCAGATACCTTATAATCTAGTTTTACTAAACACACCTTGGTAGTTCAAGAAAAAAAATGGGTAGTTTATTCATTGAAATTCAATTAAAAGATATAGGAAAAAGAGAGTGGAATGAAGAAGATAGACAAGTAAGAAAAATCAAGTATCCAAATAAAGATAAAAAAGAATAGTTTAAGATAATTGAATGAGAAATTTTTTGGCTAGTTGTAGAGATAATATGTAATGTGAAATACACCTCTAAAAAGAAAAAAGAATATTGGGAATGTCTAAATGAGAGAAAGTGGAAAGAGTGAATTCCATGTTGTGTATTCTAATTTATAATGTAAGATTGGATAATATTAATTTAATAAATAAATAAAAATTTTAAGTTTAAGAAATGATTGAAAAATAAAAAAATAAACAAAAAAATATTATGGACAACACCTGTCGCAGAGCGTATCTCCA
Source organism: Spatholobus suberectus (assembly GCA_004329165.1). Classification (NCBI taxonomy): domain Eukaryota; kingdom Viridiplantae; phylum Streptophyta; class Magnoliopsida; order Fabales; family Fabaceae; genus Spatholobus; species Spatholobus suberectus. The sequence continues at coordinate 60,275,196 of CM014730.1, read as the reverse complement.
ATGTTTGCTTGTTACAATTTCTCCTCAGTTTGTAAAAGCAAATAACAAAACACACACTCCTTTGGATGATGTCTTTTAATTTTGGGAAAATATTTTTGAAATTCTGTTGCAGCTTCTCTTTTTTTGGTTCTTTGTAGGTGTTCGGGGGTGTTTTGGTACCTTGAACGAAGTGGACGCTCTAGGCGGCTCTTGCGAGTGGTAGTACCTGGTTGTCATTTGCAAAGACACTTGGATGCCTAAGTCAGTGTTTGTAAGAGGTGAATAATGAGGCTTAGATTTGTACCTGAAGGCATATAATGCCTTATATAGCAGCAAGGTGGTAAGTTAGTTACCATGGGTCTCGGGCCACGTGGCTAGGCCCAAAGGGGGTCCAGAACAGTAGCCCCCGAAGTCGATGGCTCGTGTTGACATGAGCACTGGCTTGTTCTTTGAGTCGCGTGGCTTAGGCTTTTACAGCCACATTTGCTCTCTTCCTACAGAATGTTAGTTTAAAGTGAAAAATAAGTTTCGATGTTACCTGACTTCTTAGTTGAGTTGCCGCTTTTTGCTTTACTTTGCTTTGCTTTGCTTTTATACCTGAAATGAATTTCAATATATATATTTGTTATATATACTTTTTTCCTTTTATGTACCTGATGAGCCTTGTACATATCCGACGAGGTAGAAGTCTTTCTATCCCGGCTAGAGCGATCTTCCTCCTCGGTTGGAGCAAATCCACGTACACGGGGTAGTTCGCATGGCTTTATCTTCAATTTTAGCGATCTTCTTACCCCAGTTGGAGTGAATTCATGTACACAGGGTAGTTCGCAATGGCTTTGTCTTCAATTTCAGCAATCTTCCTACCTCAGCTGAAGCGAATCCACGTACATGGGGTAGTTTGTATGGCCTCGTCTTCGATTTTAGTGATCTTCCTACCTCGGCTGGAGCAAATCCACGTACACGGAGTAGTTTGCAATGGCTTTGTCTTCATATTTAGCGATCTTCCTACCCCGACTAGAGCGAATCCATGTACACGAGGTACTTCGCAATAGCTTTGTCTTCGATTTTAGTGATCTTCCTACCCCGGCTGGAGCGAATCTGCGTACACAGGGTAGTTCGCATGGCCTTTCTTCTTTATTTTTTTGTTTTTGACCTGCAAAATAATTGTAAATGATTTTGACCATTTTGTTCATGCGTGCCCCCCAGCAGTCAGCTGTAAATTTGCCTTAGGAGGCGATATATCGGTCCTACAATTTCTTTTTGACAGACATAAAGCAAGCTTGCATGATGGCATAGATAATGTTAGTAAAATTAAATAAAATTCAAGCTATAGTGTTTATTAACTTAGCCATTGTTTGCTTCTGTGTGAAAGTTCTCTTTACAAAATTAAATTGCACGAGCAGTACTCCATGCTTACATAAAGTCGTTTCTTGTTATTGATAGTTCTTGCAAGGGAGTAGCTTTTACTTTGAAGGCTTGTATGCCACCTCGATGTTAGCTACCCCGTTTGAATGAAGGATGACGTTGATGACTTGAGCGTTGAGACCGTGTCGTATACTACCCTGGCTCAAGAATGTATGATGTTGAGCTCAATTGATCGCTACCTCAAAACGTCGGTGTTTCATCTCAATGATAGCTTTAAAGTCTTAGCAGACTTTTAATGTCGGGCTTAAAACAGATAGTCAATTATGCGCAAAGCATTAGTGGGCAGTCAGACCAAGTTGAAATTGGCTTTGCTGGCAGACTCACTCGATAATGTCGGGGTAGGTAAACGTTGGCATTGAAGCCTGTTGGGATGGCCTAGTGGTCCTATTGAGGAAGTGCTGTTGAGACTCGGTTGATTGTAACTTTGGTATGTCGGCGCTTGCTCTGACATATACACCAGAATTGATAGCAAACAGGTGCTTTCATCTTGAAAATGGATTCAAAAGCTTGCCGACCTTGACGTTAGGCATTGAATTACTTATGACTAGATGCTTGTACACAAGTTTCGTACGTTGGATCGAGCTTCTAGTTAGATCTCTACCACTTGGGTAATTTAGGTTCAAGTATGTCGAGTGCTAATGGCTAGCCAACGTTGAAAGCTGGGCAGCTTTGAGCCTCAAAGTCGGATGCTTGTCCCTTAAAGACCCTTATAAAGTTGGTTTTATTTTGAGATTAGAATCGAAAGGAGCATTTGCACTAGGCCAATGAGAGCTAACTATGCATGAGTCCCTCCATTAAAAGTCGAGCAGGTGTTTCTGAGATCGGAACTAGCTTCACCCATGTCAAGTTGCAATGTTGATGTTCGAGTGTTCACGTAAAGGATGAAGATGGATGGCTTGCGTGATTAGATTGTGCTTAGCATTGTCAGGTTTAGAGTGCTTTGAACATTCAATGTTAACTTCGAGCAAATGCTTGACAACTTTGAAATCACAACCGGTTTGTGGGGAGATCAATTTGATCACGGAACGTCGATGCCTTAATCTCAGTAAGGCTTTGCCGACATTAACATCCAGCCTATGCTTGCTGTCTTGTTCTTTGTTGGGGTCTATGTCAGCGTGCTTCCAAGGGGCATATATGATCCCAGCTGTGCATTTGTTATCTTGATCTCGATTATGATTTATCTTAATCTCGGATGCCAACTTTGACGTCGGCCTACATTAGTTGTCTTAATCTCGGGTAAGACTTTGCCAATGTTAATGTCGAGTATAGTTGACCATGGCGGGATACAATCTCGGGTGCTTTATGACTCGACTTTGGAATGGATGTCAGAAGTCGAGTGATGTCGGTGATCAACCTGGGATTAATCTTGGCTTTTAATTGTCGATCTCTTGCACGGTGGTTATCGGGCTTCAAAGGCTTGATGGGCCCCGTCCACAAAAACAGTCTTGCAATTCAAGGAGTGCATGTCAAAACTTAGCTTATACACAAAGGCGAAGCTGAGAAAGGTTTTGTCGGGGTTTGAGGTGTCCTGCAATTTCTTTTAACTAGCAAAGTGATGCAAATTTATGTAATAATAATATTATAATAATGCTATGCGCTATTCACCTGGATGCAAGATTTATGTAATAAAATAATAATAATATTATAGCAATATTAGAAGTCTACATTCCATTTATTATAAAGCTTATAATAATAAAATGTAGGCACAATCTATATATTTTTACAGGATAATTGGAAGCAATAGCCGGCCCCAATATTGACGCGATCCCATAAGACTTTAATTATAAACCTTTTTTGAATATAGGTACTCGTCAATTAGGCAGGTTAGCAATTGACTCTATAGCATTAAGCATGTCTCGGCTATTTTTACCCCGGTTGGGGTCAATGTCAATGTTGGTAGGGTTTTAACTTGTCTCAATGTGGATTAGATTTTAGCTGTCCAAGAAAATAAGCGCGATGCAACGCAAAGGTAGAATGTCATAGGAGCGAATTAGATCTGCAACTTCAAAAAAAACTTCCAAAAAAGCATAGCAAAATCCAGGCAATTAGCTTAGCATTCGTAAAAAAGTAAATCGAATTAATGAACAGACTCAAAAAACCGTTGAACTGATCTGAAATCATAATTTGAGTGTGTTCCTCAACAGGATTCGAGAAGAATCCAATGAACACAAGTGTGATTGTGCCTTTTGCAGTTTGACATATTCTCTTTTTTCTTCTTCAATTCTCCCAGATTCGTCGACGAAAGTTTGATTTAATGATGACCAACTGAGGCGGACTGAACCAAACCTAAGGCGAGACTGAACGCATTCCTTAAAACTGACCATCAATGAACCTTAATGCTTGAATATGTGACTTCGATCAGATGTGAAGCTTCAACGGAATGAATCAGAAATTAGGTGCTCCGCATCCATTGAAGATAACAGTGGTGGATCCACGGTGGCTATGAGCGTCCACTTTGAAGAGAGAAAAGGAACGTAGTTCCCATAGACGACGCCAATGTTCGAGGGTGTTTTGGTACCTCGAACGAGGTGGACGCTCTACGTGGCTCCGGCGAGTGGCAGCACTTGGTTGTCACCTGCAAAGACACTCCGATGCCTAAGTCAGTATCTGTAAGAAGTGAATAATGAGGCTTAGATTTGTACCTGAAGGCATATAATACCTTTATATAGTAGCAATGTGGTAAGTTAGTTATCATGGACCTCGGGCCACGTGGCTAAGCCCAAAGGGGATCCAGAACAGTAGGTATCTCTTTTTGGAGACAATCTTGTTTAAGGCACTATCGGATACTAAATATGTAGGCACCTCTCTCAATGAGAATTTAAACCTTAGTTTGTTATGTTGTGAGAGACTAACTTTTTCCGCTAGACTCAACCTTCATTGGTTTCAGCTTCTCTTTTGCTTGTAAAAAGTTAATAACAAAGCTTTGGATATTTATTTTGAATTCATATATATATATATATATATAAATAAAAGATAAAATAATTATATATAATATCAATTATAGTGTTGTTAAATTACATTAAAAAAGTATTTATTATAAAATAATGAAAGTGCATTTGTTATAAAAGTTGTTAAATATTTATTATTAAATTATATTAAAGTATGTTTCGTAAGATTTTTTTTTTTATTTCCAATATAGGAAAATAGTTCAATCATCAAGCAGCAAGTGACATAGATCGGCTAACCAAGGAAAGCCAGTAAGCCACACGTGACACGTGGGTTCATGTTTGGACCACAGTCCACACAGGAAAACGATAACTCAAGTATATATGTTTAGTAGGAGATCATGTTTTCTATATTTTACAAAGATATTTAATAAACATTTATCCTATTGCATATAAGATAACGTGGTAAAATGATTAAAATTTATTAGATATTTGTGTAAAAATATTTCATATTAATGATATAAATTAAGCTCATAAAAATATTTTATTTTTGTTTTATTTATTATTTTTAGTTGAATTTGATTAGAATGTATCTACTGTGTAAATTTTTTTTACAATGCCTTTAATAGTAAATTATTGTATGTTTGATAAGATTATTAACTCCTGAAATAATTATTTTAAAAGTTATATTAAAAGTGTTTTTTAATTAATTAACAGTTTAAAAATCTTTACATTAATAGTGTACCACAATTAAATTCATTCTTAGTTTTATAATTTTATGTATAGATTATTAAAAACAAAACAAAATTAAAACAATAGTTTATAGTTATTTATAAAAAAATTAAAATCTGAAAAGTCAAAGCATGGGTCCAAACTTTGTTAAATGACTATCCAGTGACAGAGATAAGCACATGGAGGGTCTATTTACAGCTCCAATTATTCCATATTTTCACACTCTTCGTAATAATTTTTTGAAAACAATTTCTTTTGTTTCATTCTTTTCAATCTCGATTTTTTCACCCGTTAAAATCCTACACTAAACCTTTTTCTATGAAAAAAGAGAGCCTTTTTTCCAGTTTTTTTAACAGCAGTCCATGTTTTATTATTTTTTGGTCTAAACTATGTATATCTTCTACCTTTTCCAGCTAGAATAATGTTTCATACATCAAATTCAAATATCCACCATTTAAATCAAGTCTTTCCACCTTTTCCAGCCAGAATAATCTTTCACATATATCAAATTCAAATTAATATCCATCACTTAAACCAAGTCTTGCTACGATAAAGATCTTTTCTCCATTTCTTTAACATCACTCAATATTTTATTATCTTCACAAACTACATGTATTCTCTGCATATTCGAGCCAGAATTATCTTTCATACCACCACCGGTTGGTACCCAAAAATATTTCATCACACAATTAATGAGCGCATAGATTGACTGGTACAAGATTGTTACAACTTAAATGGTAGTTTTGAGTTTGAGTCAGTATATACAATTGTTCTTAAATATTTGAAGAAAAAACTTTACTATTTATAATAGCTTTATCCAACTTGAACAGAATTATCTACGGTTGAACTATGTCCATGCCAAAAATATTTCATCATGTTTAAAAAAAAATAAAACAACACGCAAAACCAACATTTTTAATCCATCACTTTCCGCTCTATATAAACACAGCCGGAGTGGCTCATTGTTATTATACTCATCAGCAAGTGAACACCACAACTTGTACCATGAAACCCTTCGACCTCTTATCCCTATTCACACTCTTCTTCTTCTCCAGCTTCCAAGTCGAAGCTGGAGTCTCCGTAGGCCCCTTGCAATTGACACACCCATTCGACCCCTTAACAAAGCAAGAACTCACCCTCGTCCAGACCATAGTCCTAAAAAAGTACCCCACATCGACCAACCGCGTGTACTTCCACTACGTCGGCCTCGACGACCCCGACAAAGCCACGGTCCTCAAATGGGTCTCATCCGGCGCCGAAACCCCACGCAACGCCTTCGTCATCGCCATCATAAACACCCAAATTCACGAACTCACGATCAACCTACGATCCTCCGACGTTGTCTCCGACAACATCCACAGAGGAAACGGGTTCCCCACCTTAACGGTCGACGAGCAAAGCGAGGCCACGGAACTGCCCCTAAAGTACGGTCCCTTCGTGGAGTCGGTGAAGAAGAGGGGTTTGAACTTGTCCGAGGTGGTGTGCTCCACTTTCACCATCGGGTGGTACGGGGAAACCGAGAGCAAAAGGGCTCTGAGGCTCGAATGTTTCTTGAAGAATGGGACTGCGAATATATATGTGAGGCCCATTAATGGAATAACCATTCTGGCGGATATTGACCAGATGAAGATTGTTGCGTACCATGATAGCGCGGTTGAGCCTGTCCCCAAGGCAGAGAATACCGAATACCGGGCTTCGCATTTGAAACCGCCCTTCAGTCCTAGGCTTCATTCTTATGCCTCACATCAACCGGAAGGACCCGGGTTCACTATCAAAGGACACAGTCTCAGGTATAGTTCATGCCTTCATGGATTAACAAAATTTGTTGAGAAATATTATCATTTATTGGTTGAAATTTATCATATTTTTGGTAATCCTACTTCTAAATCTGAAAAGAAACTTATCAAATATAAAGTGAGATTTACTAAAATTTTTGATTTTTAATAAATTTTAACTAATAATAGAGAGATTAGTATTAGAAAAAGAGTGTTAGAAAAAGTGTTGCTAGCATTTCTTAAATTTGTTTGGTTATTGCTTGGGTGCCCCTTAATTTTATAGAATTTGGGTATCTTTTTTTCTTAGCTAATAAAATTATAATATCTATGTGCATGTTACTTAAATACAATTGGAATATAACATTTCTATTTCAAGCAGGGTGATGTAATATGATATTTTAAAAATAGGTTAAATTATTACTAAATGCGTGGATCAACTGGTGGTGCTGGTTGTTTCAACTTAATTAGTGGTCTTGAGTTTGAGTTTTGAGTATGCAACTGTGTTAAATACTCAGAGGGAGAGCTTTGTTACCCATAGTTTCTTTTTGTAGAAGATACCTGTAGTCTATATATATATAAAAGGTTAAATTAATCTGTGGTACTTGAATTATCTGAAAATTTTTAATTAAGTTCTTATACTAAAAAAAATTGTAAGTCTTTGATCTTGTAAACTTTTTTGTAATTGAATCTTAGGATTTTTAAAACTTTTATAAATTGTCATTTTTTGTCAGTTTTAAGCTGTCAGAAACTATCTTAAGAACCTATTTTTTTAGTTTAGGGACTCAATTACAATTTTATTTTAGTTTGAAGACTTAATTAAAAAGCCTTAAATAGTTTAGAGACCTACAGATTAATTTAACCTTAAAAATATTGAATCACAAATTTCATTGCTAGTCAAATACAAAGATAAATTAATATCATGTAGAAAAAAAAACCATGTAAACAAGATCTTGATATTGAAGTAATTTTTTTTTTATAAAATATTAAGATCACCTAATGAATTGAATGTGATAACAAAACATAGTACTAATGATAATTTCATTAACTAAGTAGAAAGGGACTCCAAAACTCCTTGAAGCTAAGGTGGAGAGAGAAATGACCTTTGGATTAAGTTCTTTTAAGTGTTTTTTTTCCCCATCAAATTAAAGTTTTACTAATTTATGGTAATATTTAATGCAAATTTTCATTATATGAATTATTGACGAGGTTAATTTCTATACATAGTTTTATTCCGTTAATTAATTAGAAATTATGGTTGGCATGACTTTCAAGACACTTATTATAAAAGTCAAAAAACTTATTATATATGGTAGATTGTGATTGGATAATAATATAAAAATTATTTGCACCGTCAGTGCATATATTATTTTATCATTATTGAAATAAAATTTTAATTTTAATTAAAAAATAATTCTAAAAATTCATAAAAAAAACTGCATCTAAATTTTATGCAAACCCTGGGGATTTATATTATTTATATATATTATTTTTTTATTTTTCTCTGACATTAATTGATATTTAATTAAATACTTTTTTTTATCCCTTTTTATAAAATTATATAAACTTATCATACAAATACAAATGCTCAATGTTTAAGTAGTACTGATGTTTTAAAAATTAGACCACCTTAATCATTTCCTACATTACATCAATTAATTCAATCAGGCATTCATCATTTTCTCTCCCCTTTTCGTTTGGGGTTCACTACTAAAAACATGAAAAAACTAGAAACTCTCTCCTTTCGACGGAAAGGCAAGTCGTTGATATCCCCTTTAATTAACTAACGAGGCCACGCAATAGTCAGTATGCTTTTAACTGGTCTTTCTTGTTAAGCTAAGTTGATAGAAGCGTAAATTAATTAATTTTTGGTTACGATATTCTTTTTCATGTAAGTTGCAGTTTTTTTTTAGAAGGTATGTAAGTGGCAGTTAAACTTAAGTAGTTGTAGTTAATTAAATTATAACATATCTTAGAGAAATAATAATTTGTTTTTATCAATTTTATGAAAAATTAACAGTAAAAAAGTAATTATTTCGCGATAATAATTCAATCTCAAACACGTCATATACTCTGTTCATTTTAGATTTTGAAATAGGGAAATGGTGTTTGGTACGAATTTACCAAACGAATGTTGTGAATGCAGAACATGGTGTGATTTCGGTTAATTTTCCTAATTTTATTTATTTCTAGAATTATATGGTTATTCAATAATAAAAAAAAGACAATTAGGATTCGTACAGATTTTGACGGAAAGCTTTCGTATCAAATAGCAATACTCTTTGAAATATTATTGTATTTGTAAATAGGTTTAAATATGTTTTTGGTTCTTATAAAATATCACTTTTTTGTTTTTGGTCCCTGTAAATTATTTTTTTTAAAATGATCTTCGTAAAATTTATTTTTTTGGTTTTGGTCCTTTTATTTGTTCTAATTCTTTTAATATATCTATTTTTTTGTTTTAATTCCTATAATATTTTGTTTCTTTTGAATTAGTCCTTTGAAAAAAATTTGATAAGGACTAAAAGTAAATTATTTACATATTACAAGGACAAAAACGAAAAAATAAATATACTATAAGGACTAAAATAAAATAATAGGAACCAAAATAAAAAAAAATTTATAAGGACCATTTTAAAAAAAATATTTCATAAGGACCAAAACTAAAAAAAAGTATATTATGGGAATCAAAAACATATTTAAGGCTTGTAAGTAAATTCCATTGAATATCTTTTCCATCCCTGAAAACTTAATTAGCAATTATGAGGACCTAAATAAAAAAAGAATTTAATGACTATGGACTATCAGTGTAAAAATATTTACACTGTTAATCAATCAAAAATATCATTGCTTTGACTTTTAAGGTTATTATTATAAAAGTCAACAAATTTACTAGTAGTTTGTGATTTGATAACAATGTAAAACAAGACATAGCCTATTTTCTCATAAAAGAAATTCAAAAACCAAAATTAAAATATATTTAAGCAAAAAATAATAATAATTCAAAGGAATGTATGTACTAGGTAAAAAGTTATTAACTTTCACATTCTTATGATTCATTACTTGCTCATGGTTTGTGTTACCACTTATATATTACGTGTTTTGTTCAGCTGGGCCAATTGGAAGTTCCATATAGGGTATGATGTGCGAGCCGGTGTGGTAATTTCAACTGCATCAATTTACGACCCTGAGGTGCATAAATCTCGTCCAGTATTATACAGAGGGTACATTTCTGAACTATTCGTGCCATACCAAGACCCAACCGAGGAATGGTATTACAAGACTTTCTTTGATGCTGGTGAATTTGGGTTTGGTCAATCTATGGTTTCTTTGGAGCCTTTGCATGATTGTCCACCACACGCACAGTTCTTGGATGTGTATTTTGCGGGGCGAGACGGTAGTCCTCAACACTTGGAGAATGCAATTTGTGTGTTTGAACAATACGGTGGTATCAGTTGGCGTCACACTGAAACAGCCATTCCCAATGAGGAAGTAAGTATAGTGCCCTTTTCTGTGGTAACTCCTATTTGGTTTCACAATGGAAAATACAAGGATAGCCTCTCTCTTTAATGAATTTTATATTTAGGTCAAGATAAGGTTGACCCTAAACATAGTTGATTTTGAAAAAATTTAAGTTAAGAAAAAATATTAATTTATGGTCAAGATCAGGTTGACCCTAAAAATTTGATTTTGAAAAAATTGAAGTTAAGGAAAAATTAATTTATGTATGAGAATAATATATTAAAAGTAAGTTTAAAAAAATTATTGTTATTTTTATTTGAATAATAAAGTATAATCACTATTAATTTAAGAATTTAATTAAAATGTACTCATAGTATTATTCAATTATAAATTATCATGTATGATAAGATTATTAGCTTTTGTAATAATTAGGTTAAATACATCGATAAGTTCCTAAACTTTAAAAAAAATTAATTAGGTCCCTAAACTAAAAAAATTGTAATTGAGTCCTAAATCTTTTACAATTTTTGTAATGTGGTCCATGGAGTTAGTAAAACCTCTACAAATTATTATTTTTTTGACAGTTTCAAGCCGTCATAAATAAACTCTAGAGACTCAATTACAAAATTATAAAAGATCAAGGACTTAATTAAAAATTTTCAAAAAATTCATGATACCACTAATTTATTAAACCTAATAATTACTTTAAAAGTTATATTTGAGATGATTTCTAATTGACTGACAATATAAATTTTTTTATATGTACCACAAATTAAACTCTAAATTTAAATGTATTTTATAAGTTTTACACTATCAATTTAATTTTGCCAACAAAAAAAGGTTAAAAAATTGTCAAAATTAATTATCTTCACCGCAAAATAACTTTTATTTAATGTAAAATTTGGTTAAACCAATGTTTTTAAAATCAGACTGATCATTGAACCAGTGAAGGCATTGGTTCAAGCTTCAATGGTTCAACTGTAGTTGAACCGTGGTTGCATCGCTATTAATAAAATAATAATAATAATAATAATTAAATAATACATAAAATAATATTAAAAAAAACATTATATTATAATTTTATAATACTAAAAATTAAAAATAAAACATAATTTTATAGGTTCTTTACATTTGCAATACCTACAAAAGTGCAAATCAAATATGTTATGATACTTAAGTATAAGTTTTAACTATATACATCAACATTTATTAATAAAATCAAAATAATGTTGTATTAAGCATTTTTCTTTGACTCGCTGTGAACCAATTTTTGACCGGTTTTAGATCAGTTTTCTGATTCTTTGACTGATTTTTTTTCAGGCCGCTTTTGTAATTTATTGACCGGTTCACCGGTTTTTCGGTCCGACCGACTGGTCCAGTCAAGTTTGCCGAACGCAGTGTTAAACTACAAATTTACCATTAAAAGCATTTCTATCAATGGATAGTGTGTTTTTGACTTCTGGGCTAAATCAAATAGAAAATTACTCGACTATTTTACAGACATGTCTAAACATTAAATAATTTGGCCTTTTTCCACGTGTTTGTTCATTCTTATTATTTTCAATTTATTGATGTAATTTGTCGGAATTGAAACTAAACATGGCTTTTTTCAGATACGAGAAGTTAGATCTGATGTGAGTCTAATTGTTAGATCAGTGGTTACCGTCGGCAACTATGACAATGTAATGGATTGGGAGTTCAAGCCAAGTGGTTCAATCAAGCCTGCGGTATGTGCTGTTTCCTTTTGCTATAGGCCACTTTAATCATAAATGTGTACGGGAAAAATAATACTACTACCAAACTCTGAAATTTAAAGCAACTAGTTTAGTATTTTTAACCGAACATTACACGGGTTAAAATATGTTGTATAATTAATAATTAATATATATATACAGCAAAAAATATAAATATTATTTTATTATTTAAATATTAATATATTTTATAAAAAAATTATCTTATATTAATAAATATTGATTCATATGATTTAGATGTGAATTGAATACATGGGATGGGAATAAACTAATAATAACTTAAGTAATAGTACTATAGCATGAGGATGTGAATTGTGTAGCTTTATGTCATATTCCGAGATAATAAAACATATTTGCTGATTGATTGATCAAGCAAGGCAGTTTTAAAGCACCTCCAACTATGAGTTGTTTATACAAGTTGTTTAGAACAAATTTGTGGGTCTTATAATGTCACATAAGTTTAAGAACTTTATCTAAAAATTTGCTCCAATGCTAAAGTTACTTAAAGTGAGTTCTTAACTTATTTAAGTGAGTCATACAATTAACCCACATATTAATATTTAGATTTATATATTTTTATTTTAGATTAAAATATTTTTTGTATTATAATTTTAAAATAATAAATATGTAAAAGATTAAAGAAAAATAGAATAATACTAATTTATTTTATTTAGGACAATAAGATGAAAAATACATAAATGGCAAGTACATAACATTATAATAATTAAAAAAATTAATTTTCGTTATCTTTGTGTCTGAAACATTCCCAAATATGTTCCATTAAATTTGCTTGAAGTTGTTGATGACATTGTTTTTCACAAACTTCAGCTCTCCTTTGCAAGTAGGTTGCAAAATCAGATGAGGACCATTGGATACTTCATTTGTAGAGAAATCATTGTCTACACGATTATATTCAAAATTAGCAACAGAAGTATGTCGTTCATCTTCAACAATCATGTTATGCAATATAATGCATGCATATATTATTTTCTCAATTATATCCATGTGCCAAGCACGTACTGGACCACGGACAATTGCAAATCGAGATTGAAGCACTCCAAATGCCCATTCCACATCCTTTCTTACTTATTCTTGGTGTTGGGCAAATAATTTTCTTTTTTCTCCTTGCGACATCAGAATGGTCTTGACAAATGTAGCCCACTCAAGATAAATACCATTTGCTAAATAGTACCTCATATTATACAAGGTTCTATTTACTGTATATTGGACTGTAGGAGCTTGTCCTTCCCAAAGGTCATTAAACAGAGGGGATTAGTTTAATACATTGATGTCGTTGTTTGAACTCGCTATGCCAAAAAATGCATGCCAAATCCATAAGTCTTGTGATGCCACTGCTTTAAGCATGATCGTGGGCTTGACATGATCACCTTGACAAAATTGGACTTTCCATGCAACTGGACAATTTTTCCATTCCCAGTGCATACAATCAATAGAAGCCCAACATACCAGGAAAGCCACGTGCCTCCCCAATTTGTAGTAAGTGTTGAACGTCATTGTTGTTAGGCGTTCTTAAGTATTCAGTTCCAAATACCTCATTCACACCATTGACAAATCTCTCTAAGCATTCCACTACAGTACTTTCACCAATTCTAACATATTCATTTACACTATCTACTGGTGATCCATATGCTAATATACGAATAGCGGCAGTGCATTTTTGCAACGGTGAAAGGCCCCTTCTACCAATTGCATCGACCCTCATATGGAAATACGCATCATGATGTTCAAGGGCTTCTACAATTCGAAGGAAAACATGTCTTTACATCCAAACCTTTGTCAAAATTGAGTATTTGTGTATACCAAATTTTCAGAGAAGTAGTCATTGAACAATCAATTATGACCTCGTTCACGATTCTGATCTATTACCGTTCTTGTACACCTGCGCCTAGTGGAGTTGTTGGCTAGTTGTTGGCTTTGGCACTCAAGTATTTACATCATGTATTCTTCTTCAGTGTTGTCCATTAAATCATCTTCTATGATTTGCCACCATAGTTTGCTGAAGTCGTCTGAAATATTTGGATCCATTAGATGGATTCACTCTAGTACAAGATTGATACTATATTTGAAGGAAATAAGATTTCACAACGTGGACTCAGTATGTTAAGAGTATATATAGGGTAGAACACAACAACTAGTTTTTAACGGCTAATTTACAACAACTAGTTTACAACGACTAGTTTTTAATGGCTAGTTTTCAACAACTAGTTTTTAACAAGCTAGTTTTTAACAGCTAGTTTTTAAATAAATTAACATATAATTAAATTACAAAAAGATTAAATAAACACAAATCCTATTTAATTAAAATAAACTGAATTGATTAAGAAATATATAATTTCCTAAGAAATACATTACATAATTCTAATTAATTCCTTGTGATTCTCTAATTTTATCACATAATTTTTCATGATCTCGAAGTTGTCTCACTGTCATCCCGGTTGTATCCTTAAAGAGATCTCCAACTCCATAGTGTGCTTCTTCAATTGCAACTCCTCCTTCTTTATCTTGGTCTCTTCGTCCTTAATGCGTGCCATTTTTTCTCATAAGTGTCATTTTGTCCTTAATTGATTCTTTCATCACTGCAAAGTTTTTGTTGAGTTTAGAAGTGTCAATTGCTTTTGATGCCTTCTTCATTTTCACTGCCTTTTGTCCCATTGGGTGGATCGACGGTGAAGCCGGATCATACTCAAAACTTGTTGGCGCCTTTGGATTAGAAGATGATTCAGATGCTCTCTTTGGTCTTGTTGATTGGTTTCCCCTTGATTCAGATGTCCATTTTGGTTTGTCCTTTAACAGTCACCATGCATGCTCATATTTGAACTCGGAACCTTCATCTCGACAATAAATACAACACACGTAAGCAATGACATCATTCTCCGAGGTCTCACTCTTCTTTTTGCCTATAGCTTGTTTGTAACACCCTGCGAACTTTTGAACGAACTTATTCAAACGATGCCACCAAGCTTTTAGTTGAGCAGCTTCTCGCTTCTTCAATTGGCCACGATAGTTGTTGTAATTATCTCTCATCCTTAACCAGAAACTATCTCCATTTTGGTCAACTCCCACTATTGCATCCTTTGACATGTTAAGCCATGATTGGATAAGAAGTGTATCCTCTTCGGTTGAGAATCTGACTCTTGATTTTTTTTACTAGAATTGTCTCCTCCTTCATCGAGTTCAATGCTTTCTATGCCAACTTGAGTGAAAAATGGTTGAATTTGAGACTCCGATATAAAGACAAATGGTGTTTCGGTATCCTCATTAGTGGAGTTGACTCCACTTATAGGGGTTTGGTTGGTTGGAGGAAGGGTTGGAAACATAGGCCAAGATGGAGGAAACATGGTGGGGTATGGTGGTAGGGTTGGAAACATAGAAAAAGATTAAGGATTTTGAGAATTTTCACCCATAGAAGGTTGGTGATTTTGCATAAAATTCCATAAAGAAAAATTAAATTGATTGCTATCCATTTGATGACAACAAAAAAGAAAAAAATACTGATTTGCAGAAAATAACAATAAGTAAAATTAACTGAGAGAAGTAACAATAGTAGATAATTTGGCTTGAGATCAATTGTGAGTTGAAACACATTTGTTCCACAATTTATAGGAAATTTTTACACTCAACATAACTCACAATTTTAACTCAACGGTAACTTTGTTACCAGTTTCAGTTAATTTTTGTAACGATCGACTTTTTCAATGGATACATTTTTACCATTTACGTTGAAATTGTTCAAATTATTTTTTATTTGCAAAATCTGTCTAGAACCATCCCCCCTTTCACGTTTATTCTCATCCCCCCTTTCACGTTGATTCCCGCTGGGTCTCATCTCCCCACTCCTTCTCCACATTTTCTCCCAAACCTAGCACCTTCTGCAAACCCAGCACCTTCCCCAAACGCAGCACCTTCCCCACCTTTTCTCCTAAACCCAGCACCTTCTCCACATTTTCTCCTAAACCCAGCACCCGTTCCACATCCACTTACCGCACGCCCCCTCTGTCCCATCGCACGCCCCCTCCGCTTCACCTTTCTTATTGATTCTCTGGCACAGATCGAGCCTTTTCGGTGTAGATCGGGCCATTCTCGGTGCAAATCTAGCCATTCCCGAGTAGATCAGGGCCACTCCCGATGCGAGTTTGGCTTTTTTTAAATTTTTTTAATGATTTTGTTTTCACATCTCAGTTGTATTATGACTGGTACAGATCTCCTAAATGTTATGTTTGTTTTTGATTCTGTCAATGCCAATGTGTTGTGACCGTTATGTTTCCCTCTTCTTTTGTTAATTTTTTGCTAGAGAAGTGTTCTTTTTACTCTTGAAAAATGGTTAAGCAACGCCACTTCAAATACTCTAAAGCCAACTTTTGATAAGCACTGTTCTTATGCGTTTAGCAACTCCTGTAAGCAACGCAGTTGGAGATGCTCTTAAAAATTCTAATTTTGGCTCTTTGCTAATTTTGGGAACCATTCGTACTTACTTGAAAGGGTTCAAATGTAGCTAATTTTGAAAAAAAAAAGTCTTACTATTCATGTACTTTTTACTTTATAAGGATTAATTGCATGTTTAACAAACAAGAAAATAGGTTTTTATATTGTTATTAAATAATAAATTACTATATATGATAAGTTTTGTTAATATTTATAATAATTATTTTAAAAATTATAATAATATAATTTTTGATTAATTGACAATATAATATTTTTTATACAAATAATATATAATCATTATATCTTTGAAAAAATAACAAATAATATAAAAGCTATGTAAACTGCAATCATAATACAATAAAAAGTGTACAAAAGATGGGATGGTCATAATAGCTGACTAGATTTTGAAATGACCGAAAACTGATAAAGTAACTAGAAATGATAAAAGAGAATCTCACACATTCATAATTAATAAGTGTGTGGATACGTACAACTTTTGAGTGTGACTGACAATCCTTTGTTGGGAGATATTCTACAATAATCAAAATTTAACCAATTCTTCTACATGTTCCAACAGATATCACTATCAGGCATGTTGGAAATAAAGGCTGTGGACATTAAGCACAAGGACGAGATAAAGCATGACCAACATGGCACATTGGTCTCAGAGCACAGCATTGGTGTGTACCATGACCACTACTACATTTACCATCTTGACTTTGACATTGATGGTGTGGATAACTCCTTTGTGAAGACCAATCTCGAGACTGTGCAAGTGAATGACAACAGTTCCAAGAGAAAGAGCTATTGGACAACTAGTAGCCAAATTGTTAAGACTGAATCTGATGCAAAGACCAAACTTGGGTTCAGCCCATCTGAGCTAGCAGTGGTGAATCCTAACAAGAAGACTTCCACTGGAAATGAGGTGGGGTACCGGTTGGTTCCAAATGCAGCAGTTCATCCCCTTCTCACAGAGGATGACTACCCTCAAATACGTGGTGCTTTTACCAATTACAATGTCTGGGTTACCCCTTATAATAAGACTGAGAAATGGGCTGGTGGACTATATGTTGATCAGAGCCGTGGAGAAGATACATTGGCTGTTTGGACTAAGCAGTAAGCATCTTAACTTTGGAACCAAATATGTTTCTCTTTCTGTTAAGCCAATTGAAAACTAACCCGTGGATATAAAATTAAAAACCAAGGTAAAAAGTGGTATTTTTAGAAAAATAAATATTTTTTAATTGGGTATCATTTAATTGGTTAATCTATTCATTTGTTTTCTATAGTTGTTCTCATTTAAAATTATAGTCTCTATATTAAAAACTATAAGTTTTAGTTTCTACACATATATAAAAGTTAGGTTTTGATCCACATACTAACATGAGAGAAAACTTGCTGATAGCATAAAACTGTTATAAAAATTTCTGATGGTGATAAATTGTTACAAAAAATTCTTTAGTGACTAAAACTTATTTTTTTTCTTTCTATAGACTAGAAATGAGGACAACAGTAATGATCAGATAAATAGTTTAACCATTTTAATTTAATTCAGAAGAAAACAAAGGTAACAAGTGATATCAGTCCTTTACTTTCGTGGGTATATAGCTGAAATTTTCTTGATTTAGTATAATCAACGTTTGTTTTGAAATTGAAAAAATTGCAGGAATAGAGGTATTGAGAACAAGGATATAGTGTTGTGGTACGTAGTGGGAATCCATCATGTTCCGTGCCAGGAGGATTTTCCAATAATGCCCTTGTTGAGCACCGGATTTGAATTGAGGCCAACGAATTTCTTCGAGAGAAATCCAGTCCTTAAGACCCTTTCTCCAGACTTTGTTAAATGGCCAGGTTGCGGGAAGCCATAGATTTGATTCTGTGCTTTGCCATGTTCAGTACATTGTTGATCGAGGGATCCGGAGAAAGACTGTCTTTTACCGTTTTACGTATCGGTCATGTGTGCTGTGCCTGTGATGAGAAAATAATAAATTTCAATAAATGATGATCACTCTATATATTGTGTTTCCCTATCCCTTTGCCTACTGTTTTAACAATTTTAAGCGTGCATGGATTAGAAGAAATAATATTTTTAACTGCTTTTTTTAGAGAATTTTAAAAAAATAATTTTAACCAATGAGAGTTTGAGTATAACTGAAGAGGCTAGTGTCTCACAACATAACAAACTAAGATTCGAATATCTGCTG